>CM059192.1:91056999-91101670 GCA_030323885.1 Branchipolynoe longqiensis
ACTTACAGAATCCTCCTTTATTCACTCTATTGTTTATAGTACAGCAATCTGCACACTTACAGAATCCTCCTTTATTCACTCTATTGTTTATAGTACGGCAATCTGCACACTTACAGAATCCTCCTTTATTCACTCTATTGTTTAGAGTACTGGAATGTGCACACTTACAGAATCCTCCTTTATTCACTCTATTGTTTATAGTACAGCAATCTGCACACTTACAGAATCCTCCTTTATTCACTCTATTGTTTAGAGTACTGGAATGTGCACACTTACAGAATCCTCCTTTATTCACTCTATTGTTTAGAGTACTGGAATCTGCACACTTACAGAATCCTCCTTTATTCACTCTATTGTTTATAGTACAGCAATCTGCACACTTACAGAATCCTCCTTTATTCACTCTATTGTTTATAGTACAGCAATCTGCACACTTACACAATCCTCCTTTATTCACTCTATTGTTTATAGTACGGCAATCTGCACACTTACAGAATCCTCCTTTATTCACTCTATTGTTTATAGTACGGCAATCTGCACACTTACAGAATCCTCCTTTATTCACTCTATTGTTTATAGTACAGCAATCTGCACAACAGAATCCTCCTTTATTCACTCTATTGTTTATAGTACAGCAATCTGCACACTTACAGAATCCTCCTTTATTCACTCTATTGTTTATAGTACGGCAATCTGCACACTTACAGAATCCTCCTTTATTCACTCTATTGTTTATAGTACAGCAATCTGCACACTTACAGAATCCTCCTTTATTCACTCTATTGTTTATAGTACAGCAATCTGCACACTTACAGAATCCTCCTTTATTCACTCTATTGTTTATAGTACAGCAATCTGCACACTTACAGAATCCTCCTTTATTCACTCTATTGTTTATAGTACGGCAATCTGCACACTTACAGAATCCTCCTTTATTCACTCTATTGTTTATAGTACAGCAATCTGCACACTTACAGAATCCTCCTTTATTCACTCTATTGTTTATAGTACTGATGTGCACACTTACAGAATCCTCCTTTATTCACTTAATTGTTTATAGTATCGGCAATCTGCACACTTACAGAATCCTCCTTTATTCACTCTATTGTTTATAGTACAGCAATCTGCACACTTCAGAATCCTCCTTTATTCACTCTATTGTTTATAGTACGGCAATCTGCACACTTACAGAATCCTCTTTATTCACTCTATTGTTTATAGTACAGCAATCTGCACACTTACAGAATCTCCTTTATTCATCTATATTTATAGACAGCAACTGCACACTTACAGAATCCTCCTTTATTCACTCTATTGTTTATAGTACAGCAATCTGCACACTTACAGAATCCTCCTTTATTCACTCTATTGTTTAAGTACGGCAATCTGCACACTTACAGAATCCTCCTTTATTCACTCTATTGTTTATAGTACAGCAATCTGCACACTTACAGAATCCTCCTTTATTCACTCTATTGTTTAGAGTACTGGAATCTGCACACTTACAGAATCCTCCTTTATTCACTCTATTGTTTAGAGTACTGGAATCTGCACACTTACAGAATCCTCCTTTATTCACTCTATTGTTTATAGTACAGCAATCTGCACACTTACAGAATCCTCCTTTATTCACTCTATTGTTTAGAGTACAGGAATCTGCACACTTACAGAATCCTCCTTTATTCACTCTATTGTTTAGAGTACTGGAATGTGCACACTTACAGAATCCTCCTTTATTCACTCTATTGTTTAGAGTACTGGAATGTGCACACTTACAGAATCCTCCTTTATTCACTCTATTGTTTATAGTACGGCAATCTGCACACTTACAGAATCCTCTTTATACTCTATTGTTTATAGTACGGCAATCTGCACACTTACAGAATCCTCCTTTATTCACTCTATTGTTTATAGTACAGCAATCTGCACACTTACAGAATCCTCCTTTATTCACTCTATTGTTTAGAGTACAGCAATCTGCACACTTACAGAATCCTCCTTTATTCACTCTATTGTTTAGAGTACTGGAATGTGCACACTTACAGAATCCTCCTTTATTCACTCTATTGTTTATAGTACAGCAATCTGCACACTTACAGAATCCTCCTTTATTCACTCTATTGTTTATAGTACAGCAATCTGCACACTTACAGAATCCTCCTTTATTCACTCTATTGTTTATAGTACGGCAATCTGCACACTTACAGAATCCTCCTTTATTCACTCTATTGTTTAGAGTACTGGATGTGCACACTTACAGAGTGCTTCTCTATTTATTTATTTTTGTTATTTAGTGTTTTCATTTATTAAGCAGGGAATAATTCAAATGTGTACAATCGGTCTTCTTTCTCCTGCTCCTTTCATTGGTACTGGTTGATACAATTGCATGATTTAGTCTTTTTGGTGAATGTTACATAGTCTAACAAATGTGTCATATTTACAATGTACATAACTTAAAGCTGCATAGTCCGATGAAGCATCAAATTGTCAAAACCAAAACAATTATCTGGAATTGATTCTACATATCTAACTTAGATACTGATGCATGTATTAAGCATTTGTTGCCACATAGCAGGGAATACTGAGGCAATTTAATAGAACCTGTTACTGCTAAACCCTATGGTGTCAGACTTTTGGCAAGCTTGCCAAAACTAATTTGACATGTTTACACTTCAAATATCTCAAAACATAACTGTTTAAAATAAACAGGACGGGAAGCTAAAGTAAGGTCGATTATAACGATCAGGTTAATCTATTTATCTCAGAAATATTACATAAACTCAACACCATCGGACTATGCAACTTTAATCTAGGATAGCAAATAGCAAGTTTTTCTATGTAGTATAATTTATGGGGTTTTTAAACCAATTTGGGTGGGGTGCTTTAATGGCATTAACGGTCAGGTGTGCTCAGTGATATTACTAGCTTGGTGGGGATTTTCCTGTTGCGGTGTTTCTCATTGCTCTCGCGCTCTCCTTGATATTTGCATTTAGGAGCTACAGGAAATAAAAATGTTTACGAGTGGCATAACATTCTCCAACTATTGGATGATTCAACCTTTAATAAAAAACTAAAGTGATAGTTTAGGGATATATTTACTTATTTATTTACCGGGCGTGGTGGCCTAATTGGTAGAGCGCGGGCCTAGTGTGCGGAACATCGGGAGTTTGGTTCCCGGTTGAGTCAAACCAATGACTATAAAATTTATACTTGTCGCTTCCTAGCCTGGCGCTCAGCATCAATTGGATAGGTCAAGGACTGGTTAGCTCAGTGTCAGGATAATGTGACTGCTATGGCTTCTGTACTGGTAACAATTGTTACCTCAACATGTGGCCCACTTCACATATATTCGTTTTTATTTTTTAGAGATTTACTGTTGAATGGAACTGTATAAATCATATATTTTTATCACTGTTTTATCATGGAATTGTGTATATGCATACTTGTTTGTGTCTAATAGATTCTACATGTGCGTATAATTGGACTCTAAAAGGTTGAAGTACTGATTGATGCGCGAATGAACACATTTGTGAGATGTGGCCATACCTATGTGGTTGCGAAAGTGAGTTCACTATCGTTGAGTTATGGGACTGTGATGTATGACGTGGAAGAACTGGTATGTAAGACCCACACAACATGTGCAGACTTCACGATGGTACTATGTGCAGGTTCGGTGGGACAGAACCTAACAAATCAATGGAGGTTCCCCGAGTGAAGTCCTAAGAACCTGTCAAGATTAGAGGCTGAAACAGGTATGCATGGTTATGCCAAATTTGAGCTGCGCCTATTATACAGGAATTAGAAATTCTGGTTTCCAGCGAATTTCGGAATTTTCATTGGTCATGTGAATCATTTCCTGTCATATGCATAGATAGCACTGTCAAATTTAGCGGAAGTCCGATTTCAGCCTTTTGTTTCGTTGGAGGTGACTCCAGTCACACCATACCGGACTGGGGTACCGGACACTGTCCGGTGGTCTACGGCGATGTCCGCTACCCATCTGGTGGTGTCCGGTACAAGTTTTGAACATGCACAAAACTTCTACCAGACACCACTGGACTGACGTGTCCGGTTGGTGTCTGGTTCATGTCCGGGACCCATCCGTACGTGTCCGGTACCCATCCGTTGGTGTCCGGTACCCATCCGTTGGTGTCCGCTTTGCCTCCGGAATTGTCCGGTGGTGAGAACGTCAATAAAATATATATATACTATAGTAGTCGGCACTGAAGTAACCACATAGACAGGTAGGCATGGGTAGTGTGTTGATGTCAGGGAGCCTAGGTGGTGTAATGGTTACCACACTGGCCCGGAATGCAAAGAGATGTGGGTTCGAGTCCCATTCTATTTCCCATTTTCATCACCCCCATGACAATACCAAGAAAATCCAAAAAATACAGTCCGGTACGTGTCCGGTTGATGGTCGGTCTGTCCGGTTCTCGTCCGGTACTCGTCCGATACATGTATGGTACATGTACGGTTGTCTGGTGGCAATTGACCCAATCACGCTCCATTTCGATACATTTTGTGTACGGACAGCTCCGGACTAGAAAATTCTTTGTCCGGTGGTGTACGGTACTCAGTCCAGTAAGGTGTGACAGGCGCTTTATATTCTCGCCTACTCCTCCTCCACTACCACCTCCTCTTCCACCTCCTCCTCCACCTCAATCATGCCCACCAACCAACCAATTCTCTTTAGAAGGTTAGGAGGTAAGAGTGGTGGAATTGGTGATAGAGTTTTAACAGATTAATGTGTCCAGTGTGTTAACCTTTTCACAACCACTTGTGTAGAGTTACACATAATGCACCTTAATCACCTGCAGATGGCGCTCATCGATGTTAAGTGCTAAGTCATCCTCAACGCCCCCTATCGGCTCACCGCTGCAGTGTGCCACCACTTAGTTGCCCACATTCTCCTAAAGGGCGCTACTGGAGAGGGATTCGTAAGGGCGCTGACTGGTTGGGTCCAACCTGACCAACTCAAACCGATCACTTACACAATTGATGCTTGTCACTACCATTATTTTTTTGTTGTTGTTGTATGTAAATATACTTTATTCATTGAATAAAGTCTTTTGTCAGCGCCGTGGCACTGGTCTTCCAGCCATGTGACAATACAGTTATTTACAATATATGCAACTAGCCCAAATCAGCTGAAATAACAATATCAAACATTCAAAGACTTACATATGGTATAGTTTGACAATTCACATACAAAAATAGCAGTTATTTGTCTTTTCAAAGATAAATAAAGCAAGGACTGGTTGGCTCAGTGTCGGGAGAACATGACTGAGTGGGAAATGTTACTTGTGTGATATCCCAGTGGAGCAACACTATAAAGCTCAAGCTGAAGTCAGTTTCCGTCCTGAGGTGACCTCAGATCGAGATAGGACGTAAAACCCCATCAATCATCTCTAAATCTGATAATCCACACTCCCTGAGTGGACGTCCACATTGTACCAACAGTTACACGTCACTTTAAATAGACCCGGGAAATAGCCCCCCCCCCCCACCCCTTACTAACAAAAGGTTCACCCTTACAACGTTTGATGAACCAGCCCCAGAGAGGTGCATGCACAGTGTGTGTTGCTGACTTGTTACCTGGGCGTGTTCCGTGGGAGGGTGTTGACGCTGTGTGCATCAATCACTTTTCTAACGCAAACCTTTCGGCTCTTTTTTTTAAAACCTTCTGCATCTGATCAAGGGGAGAAGAGATCAATAATAAATACCTACACCGATATCTCGCACTGAGAAGATGGGGAGAGGGAACTCGGTCATGGGAGATATGTGGATGTGTGTGTGTGTGTGTGTGTGTGTGTGTGTGTGTGTGTGTGTGTGGTGTGCGTGCGCGTGTGCGTGTGCGTGTGCGTGCGCGGGCGCGTGCGCGTGCGCGGGCGTGTGTGTGTGGGTGTCAAACCGAAGACACAAATTTGTTCCATCGCTAACTTGCCTAGTGCTAGGTATTAATTACTATTACAAGGACAGTAAGGACTGGTATGCTCAGTGCCTTGCACATGATCCCTGAGTTAAAAAGAATTATCCTTGTCACTAACTTGCCAAAAAAGCAACTAAGTAGACACTTATGTTGGCTTTATAGTGCTGCCCCATTAAGCTTGGCCTCCCTCTGATAGGGTAGCACTGGTTTGTGCATTGTCAGGGTAATGTGATGGATTGGGACACTCGGTCATGCTTTTGGTGACACAATATCTTAATGGGGCAGCACTATAAAGCCAACAGGAGTGTCTAGTTAGTTCCTTTCTTGGTATGACCCCCATGTGTTGCTATGGCATGGAACCCTACTCGTTGACTCTATCCAATTTGTTTGTTTGTTTGTTTGTTTGTTTGTTTAACGCCCCCCCCCCCCCCCCCAGGTAAACGTCGGCTATTGGGGTCGACTCCATCCAAGTACGGGTTGATACTCCAAGGCCCTGTCACAGTTTACCGGACTGAGGAAACGGATTGAAACGGACAAAAATATTCTAATCCGGTGATTTGGACTTGAAATGTATTGTTTATGTAACGGACTGGTAACAGACGGTAACGGTTGATAACGTATCTAACGATCAACGGGCAATTCAGTATACAAAAAGAACTAAAACGAACGGCAACAGACGTGTAATGGATATGTAATGGATGGCGAACGGGCGGTAATGGATAATAACCACTTATGTCAGTCCGGTGCAATCTGTTACAAGTTTTGTGCATGCTCAAAACATGTAACGGATCGGGCCGGATATCAACAGACTTTGTTCCGTTTCAATCCATTTCCTCAATCTGGTAAAGTGTGACAGGTCCTTTAATGTTTCATCATCTGTGTCTTTCAGGTGAGATCCGTCATTTACTCTTCATCCCGAAAGGTGAGGCTAGGTTATGAACCAGGGCAGGCTGTCATTTGTGTCATCATTTACGAGGTGTCCGCTTTTCAGGTGACCAGATAATAAAGTCCGAGGCATTGGATATTGATGATATATTTGGTATTCATTCTTTTTTGGGGGTTGGGGGGTGGTTCTGCTTGATTAAACAGGCTGGAATTTCAGGTCTCACTTGTAGAAAATTCAAGTATCATGGGTGTATTTTTCATCTTTTGCGGAGAACTTTCTATTTGTCTTCCAGCTTATAATGTACATATCAATGTAAAAAAACAAACAACTTCTGACGCATCAATCACTAAGACTTGGCTCTTTGTCACTGGGCAGCTAAAACGTGCTTTCGTGAACATTTGACCTGGGTCATCTGGAGCCTTTACCTTTATATGCTTAGCACTGCCAGAAAATAACACCATTTGTTCGGGGTCAGATTCGCGCTTGTCGCTTTTGTCAGAGGCGACTTTCATTCCTGTTAACTGAAGACAGAATGATACAAATAAGACTAACATTCTCATTGTGTGCACATGAACTCGGGATTAAAGCTGCATGTTCCGATGAAAATATCAAATTTTCAAAACCAAAACAATTATCTAAATGTGATTCTACATATCTAATTTAGATACTGGTGCACTTATTAAACATTTGTAGCCAGATCGAAGGGAATACTGAGGCAATTGAATATAACCTGTTACTGCAGAAGCCTATGGGGTCAGAGTTTTGACAAGCTTGCCAAAATTAATTTTGCATGGTTCCACTTCAAATATCTCAAAAGTTAGCCACTTAAAATAAAAGTTACTTCAAGCTAAAGTAAGGTACATAATAACAATCAACCTGATGTATTTATCTCAGAAAATTTCAGAAACTAAAAACCATCGGACTATGCAACTTTAAGGGATTTAAACTCGTTATAATACTGGCACTAGCATGGTGCTTGTGACATGGGGTCTTAGTGAAGCAACACTATTGATCCACCAGAAGTGCGCGCTGTCGCATTTCAGTGCCTTACCTGATGTGATCGTAGATGCTCGTAGGACCAGAAACCACAAATGACTTGACTCACACAGATAGAAGTGAAGTGATCTATTGAGAACTTCCCCTTTCTGGCACGCGATAATCAGGAAGGAGGCCGTGTGCTGCCCGCCATTTGTCTCCATGTGGAACGTGGGGTGTTCTAGGCACATTTCAGGGCCGTGTTAAATGGGTTTGTATTCATTTGAACACATCGCTTCTCAGCGTCAGGGCATTGGTCTCTCAGCCAGAGTTGTGTCAGTTATTTACACAAGCATGTTGTTTGTTTTAGAGATGCGGTTATAAGGATGCTCATGGTGCGTACATATAAGGATATATATACGTTATAGTATCCACCATTCACAATTCATCGGTGCGTTTTGACTTGTATCTTTGTATACGGACACTTATATTTCTTTATTGTAATAAGAATAAGAATATATGCATACATGATGCCGTGACTATAGTGATATGGTTGCAGTAACTACAGCAACATTTCAGGACACCTGATTCCTGTTAGAATCACCTTACACAAATGGAATGTTTGGTGTCACTGGCCCTGTCCAGTTGCCGACAGGGGGCGCTGGTTGCCTCATCTACCGGCAGGAGGCGCTGGTTGCTTCATCTACCGGCAGGAGGCGTCGGTTGCCTCATCTACCGGCAGGAGGCGCCGGTTGCCTCATCTACCGGCAGGAGGGGCCGGTTGCCTCATCTACCGGCAGGGCGCCGTTGCCTCATCTACCGGCAGGGGGCGCTGGTTGCCTCATCTACCGGCAGGAGGCGCTGGTTGCTTCATCTACCGGCAGGAGGCGTCGGTTGCCTCATCTACCGGTAGGAGGCGCCGGTTGCCTCATCTACCGGCAGGAGGCGCCGGTTGCCTCATCTACCGGCAGGAGGCGCCGGTTGCCTCATCTACCGGCAGGAGGCGCCGGTTGCCTCATCTACCGGCAGGAGGCGCCGGTTGCCTCATCTACCGGCAGGAGGCGCCGGTTGCCTCATCTACCGGCAGGAGGCGCCGGTTGCCTCATCTACCGGCAGGAGACGGTGGTTGCCTCATCTACCGGTAGGAGGCTGTGTGCCTCTGTTGTACCTGTATGTGCTTATAGCATGTATGCAGTTCAACTGGCTCGCATTGAAGTACACCGAGTGTTAAAATACCAGTGGCGGCTTTCTAGCGTATTTATTACGCATGCAGTATTCATTATGCGTGCAGTATTTAGTACGCGTGCAGTATTATTGTCTCTGAGAGCACTGCCAACACGATTGTTGCTGAGTGCCCATTCAGCTGACTACAGTTGGTGAATCCCTAGTGATGGCGGCTGGCTGCGGCTCTGGGCACCTCCCAGGGTGCCTCCTTATTGCCACTCACATCCGGTTCCACTTAGTGCGCGCACATACCGCTAGGGACAGGTAGCGTCTCCATGTTGCCATAAAGGACAGGCTGGCAAATTACCTAAATTGGGGGCGGGGGGTGTTGTTATAGTGTCTGAGCTTTTAAAAAGTGAGTTTTCTAGATTTTGCGCATGTTTCTTTGTAAGGACAGTAGATTGGTTTTTGGTAGTGGTGAGTTTTGGTAATTTCAGTCATTTAACTCGTATGCTCATGACATAGTTTCAAGTTTCAACCACTGCCGGCAGTGGTGGAACTAAAGTTGTAGGCAGCAGTGCACTGGGTGACACGCTCTGTGGTAAAGGTCTTATAGAGGATTTCCACCACCAACCCGCCCTCTGATGGCAGTGGGAAGAACCAATGTGTTGAGTAGCATGCTCCGTGGAAAAAGTTAAAAAGCAACGCAATCCAATCTGTGCCCCCAGCCGAGTTCGGGTTGCACAATAGACAACATCTAGAATAGTGTGGCAATAACTTTGAATTTGCTCTTATTTAATAATATATGTTTCATTTTGCTATTTTGATTTGGCATTTTTCCATTCATGAGAAAGTAAATTGAATGACCGAGTGTGTATGGCACTTTCCGTGTGAAAGCTTGTTGAATCCATCCCCGGCCGGGTGAAATCAAACACGTATATTGATACTTGTCGCTACTTTGCCTGGCACTCGGCATTGCTAGGATAAGGTGAGGAGGGCTGGTTGGCTCACTGTCAGGATAATGTGACTGATGAGAATATTAGGTCAGGATATTGGCAGTGTGGTATCCCAATAAGGCAGAACTATAAAGACGCCATGAGTGCGCACTGTCATAACTCAATACCCATCCTGATATGACCTTAAATGTTGCTAAAGCATCAGGCGCTTGTAAACCAGATCCCTTTTGTAAGTCATTGGTTTGACCAGGCTGGGTTCAAAGTCCCAACCTTCCGGAAGGCTCTACTCTTACTAGTCTTAGCGATTCGGCCACCGCATCTTGTCGATGTCTTCAGATGTTACTAGAATGTAAAATCAGAACGAACCAAAACAAACCGATCTAGTAGAACATTGCTTTATTATCATAAGAATAGAGGTCGCGATGGAAATTCCCTCTGCTTAAAAAAAATGCGCGTACACAACAGCAAAACCCCAAATATCACCTCAGATGGTCCCAAGTCACTCACTTCAAAGGATAAGAACCAGGCGCGGTGTCCTAATCGGTAGAGCACGGGCCTCGCGTGTGGAAGGTCGGGAGTTCGGTTCCCAATGACTTTAAAATTGATACTTGTCACTTCCTAACCTGGTGCTCGGCATTAATAGGGTAGGGCATGGACTGGTTGTCTCAGTGTCAGGATAATGTAACTGAGTGGGATATCGGGTCATGGTGCCAGTGGCCTGATTTCCCAGTGGGGCATCACTATAAAGTCACCATGAGTATGCACTGTCACAAGTCGGCACCTGTCCTGATATGACCTTAGATGTTGCCAGGACGTAAAATTCCAACAAACAAATCAAATGCTAAGCTTCTTTCATGTTCAGCCAGCGAGTGACGGCCCGGCGTATAACGGCCTCATCCACCCAGACGGTGATCTCCGCGATGGCCTTCACTATCTCCTCCTTCCCCTTCAGTACCTTTGCGACGGTCCCCCCGTCCGCCATCTTGATGATGCTCACATCATTCCCCAGATTCTTCACTTTGTCCTCGCTAAACACAAACGCTCTCAGGTTATAGTTGAAGAACATGGCGGGGTTGGAGTACACCGCCAGATCAAGCGCCTCCTGAATGGCTGCCCATTCAGAGGCCGCCTCATTGAAGTAACAGAAGTGGCCCCAGACGCCTTCGCTGTAATAGTATTGCTTGGACTTGGGGTTTGTAGGGTCGAACTTGTGCATTCGAATGATATTGCCGTCCCGTTTGATGAACTTGTATGTCTGGTAGTAATCTGAGTATTCGCTGCTTTCGTGTTGGAAGTCATCGAGGCGGATGGCGCTGAGGGTGGTGACACCCATACCGACCTCGACTAGGTGGCGGCTGGCAGGGGCAACCAGCCCCCTCACTATGGTCAGCACGTGGTTGGGCAGGTGACTGGGCTGTGCATGCACAACGGTGCTCAGAGCTGGGTAGGCGTCGTACCTGGAAGGTGCAGCAGTCAACAGGCAGAGCATTATTAGTACAGGTGTCCCAGTGGGCACTAAGGCTGCGACCCACACAGGGTCGCAGCCTCAGCTACCACGCCGGAAGTTGGGGTTGGTGCCCCTCCGAGCCCTATCCTTCACTAGAACCTATCCATCAGGGATGAAAGATCTCCGCGGTTTCGCGGATTTCCGCGATTATTTATATTTACCGATTAACTTTAAACAATAAAAAAAAAAAGAAGATGTATATGACAGCACTTGGGGAGTTCGAATCACATTCTTATATGACCTTATATGTTGCTAGAACATGAAACACAAACAAGGGCAAGTCAGTTATGGGCGATAATGCAGGCACAACAAGGTTAGTTGAAATCAGACTTCCAGGATTTTTCTGCAATTCCCTGACAGTACTAAGTCGATGGGAGAAGATCCGCGTTAGCGTTGAAATTCCCTGTCGGTGTAATAATCGTGGCCTATTTTCCGCGATTTTAGCCGGAAACCACTTTCATACCTGAACCATTAACAGTAAAGTTGCACAGTCCAATAGCTTTGCTAGTTTCTGTCATTTTCTTAGATAAATACATTAAATTGATCATTATAAGCTACTTTACTTTAGGTTGAAGTAACTTTTAGTTTAAATGGCTAACTTTGGAGATATTTGAAGTGACAACATACCACATTAACTTTGGCAAGCACGCCAAAACTTTGATGCCATAGGCTTATGCAGTAACAGGTTCTATTAAATTGACTCCCCATGCCCTTCTATGTGACAACACGTGCTTAATAACTGTACCAGTATTTAAGTGTTTTGGTTTTGAAAATTTGATGCTTCATCGGACTATGCAACTTTAAACTCACTATGAACCTATAGTCACATGCTTTTCTGATGACCAAAATGTCGTAGGGATGCTCATACATTTGTTTTTAATGTAGATTGCAGTGAAATTGTCATTTTACTTGAGATACAATCCCACTTTGTGTGTATCTTCAACAACTCCCTCCCCTTTCCTGTGTGGAAGGACTGAAGCTGCGAACCCGCGTGTTCACACATTGGGCCGTCAGCCTCAGTCCTTCCACAAGGACCAGCGGACACAAACTCCGAATGTCGGGATTACCACCAGTCAACAGGGTTCTTGCCATATATATTCTTTTCTTGAAGATTTATACTGCCTATTCTGGATAAGCCTGAATAGACTTGTTTTCACCATTAGACAGTTTGTCGATAGAATGCCTGAGCCTACACTTTTACCGACCCAAGGGATTTTTAACCTCCCACACCACATAGACATGGTATGAGAGCAACTCGCCTTTGATGACGCTGTAAGTTATCCACAGCGGTGGAAATCCAAATTGGCAGAGGTGGGGGCAGGGGGAATATTTCTTTCTAATGTAGCGTACACTGAAAAAGTCCTAGCAAATATTTTACATTACATGAAATACTGCTTCCTCCAACCCGCTGACACCCCCCAACTACTGAGTGCTGACTCTGATCATCCGCACCCTGTCCTAATTAGTAACCATGGTAACCCGCCCCTATGTGCAGGCAGCCAGGCCCACTGCTGCTCCACCAGTGCACCACACACTCACCGTCCACTGTGCGTGCTACCATTGTGTGTCCCGTGTCTGGCACGTACACTATCAGTGTGAGTGTGTCTGAAAACTGCACACCGCGTGAACCCCCCAGTAGGTGAAGTCTACTTTTTTGTGCTGGGGGTGGGTGGGTGGGTGGGGAGGGTAATTAAACAAACAAACAAACTGCACACCACGTGAACCCCCCAGTAGGTGATGTCTACTTTTTGTGCTGTGGGGTCGTTAAACAAATGAACAAACTGGACACCACGTGAAACCTCAGTAGGCGATGTCTACTTGTTGTGCTGTGTGTGTGTTTGTGTTAAACAAACAAACAAACAAACTGCACACCACATGTACCCCCCCTGTAGGTGATGCCTACTTTTTGTGCTGAGGGGGTCGTTAAACAAACTGCACATTGCGTGAACCCCAATAGCCGATGTCTACTTTTTGTGCTGGGTGTGTGTGTCTGTGTGTTTGTGTTAAACAAACAAACAAACTGCACACCACGTGAACCCCCCAGTAGGTGATGTCTACTTTTTGTGCTGGGGGGTCATCAAACAAACAAACAAACAAACAAACTGCACACCGCATGAAGCCCCCGAAGCCAATGTCTACTTTTTGTGCTGAGGGGGTCGTTAAACAAATGAACAAACTGCACACCACGTGAAACCTCAGTAGGCGATGTCTACTGTTTGTGCTGTGTGTGTGTGTTTGTGTTAAACAAACAAACAAACTGCACACCACGTGAACCCCCCAGTAGGTGATATCTACTTTTTGTGCTGGGTGGTCGTCAAACAAACAAACAAACAAACAAACAAACTGCACACCGCATGAAGCCCCTGAAGCCAATGTCTACTTTTTGTGCTGAGGGGGTCGTTAAACAAATGAACAAACTGCACACCACGTGAAACCTCAGTAGGCGATGTCTACTGTTTGTGCTGTGTGTGTGTGTTTGTGTTAAACAAACAAACTGCACACCACGTGAACCCCCCAGTAGGTGATATCTACTTTTTGTGCTGGGGGGTCGTCAAACAAACAAACAAACAAACTAACAAACAAACTGCACACCGCATGAAGCCCCCGAAGCCAATGTCTACTTTTTGTGCTGAGGGGGTCGTTAAACAAACTGCACATTACGTGAACCCCCATAGCCGATGTCTACTTTTTGTGCTGTGTGTGTGTGTGTGTGTGTGTGTGTGTGTGTGTGTGTGTGTGTGTGTGTGTGTGTTAAACAAACAAACAAACTGCACACAACATGAACCCCCCCAGTAGGTGATATTTTAGCCTTTTTTAGGGCAGCTGGACTGTACCACCTCATATAGTTTACCAAATAGATTCTATCAATTATTAATCAAACTTTTCTTTTTCTATAGAAATTTGTTTCCCTTGACCACAAATATATGATTGTGAGCTTTCTAATTTAATGAGTGTCTATTGGCACATAATTGATTGTCTGCTTTTACATGTAAAAGTGATCGTTTGAACAAAAAACAAACATTTCTTGCCGTGAATATGACCTATGCTGCCGACACTGCGTAAAGCAACCACCAATCAATCAATCAATCAATCAATCTACTTTGTGTGCTGGGGGGGGGGGGGAGGGGTCGTTAAACAAACAAACAAACTGCACACTGCATGCCGACCTACCCGAGGTTCTGAAGCAGCAGACACATTGCCGAGTTCTGCGTCCAGCACAGCCCTCCCTGTCTCGTGCGCATGCGCCGCACGTTCTCCTCCAGGCTGGGGATGCCCATGTCCTCGTGTTGCATGGCGAACATGTTGTGGAACGGCTCCTCGCTGTGGAAGCGCCTGATGACGTCATTCAGCAGACCCTGTCGGTCCTGTAGAAGGCGCTGGGTGACGTCCGGGATCTCCAGCACGTCAGTCACGAAGGCCTCTGCACCGGGCCCGTCCAACATTTTGCTCGTCCAGCTGCGTGTCTGCCTTGCACACTTGCAGCGGTACCTGCTGTTCGGGGAGTCTGCCCTGGATATAAATGACCGTGGTTGATCAAACTGGCGTACTTCCAGGACAATGGTACCTTATACCCCTGTCACACTACGACGTAAGGAGGTAACGTAAGCCGATGTAGGTGACGTTTCATCATCACGTTGAGGTACGTCGAGTTACGTCATGCTTACGTTAGACTGACGTCGATTTACGTTGAGTTAGGTCAGGTTACCTTGAGTTACGCCGAGGTTTTGGACATGTTGAAAACTTTCGACGTAGCTCGACGTGATGCTCTGACGTTCGGGTGACGTCACACTCGCGTTACGCCAACGTTAGATGTGCGGGAGGGATGCATCGGCTACGTTAGATCAACGGTGTGTTACGTCATAGCAGAGAGCGTGTATAGAAGAGAGGGATTGTTTGTTGTTGTTTTACGTTGTTGGTTGTTTGTTGGTTGGTTGTTGTTGGTTGGTTGTGGATTGGTTGGTGGTTGGTTGTGGATTGGTTGTTGGTTGGTTGGTTGTTGGTTGGTTGTGGATTGGGTGTTGGTTGGTTGGTAGTTGGTTGGTTGTGGATTGGTTGTTGGTGGATTGGTTGTTGGTTGGTTTTGGATTGGTTGTTGATTGGTTGGTTGTTGGTTGTGGCTTGGTTGGTGGCTGGTTGGTTGTTGTTTGGTTGTTTGGTTGTTGGTTGATTGTTGGTTGGCACAATGCTATACCGACGTTACGCTCATGTCAACTACACGGCATTGACGTCCCGAATTTGCATATTACGCCGAGATTTTCAACGTGTTAAATTTATTTTCATGTCCCTACGCTGGCACGTTACGTCGTAGTGTGACAGGGCCATTAGCAAGGCTGCCTTTGTCTGGGTCAGCGTGCATACATACATGCATGCATGCAAACATGCATGCATGCATACATACATGCATACATACATACATACACACATGCATACATACATACATACATACATACATACATACATACATACATACATACATACATACATACATACATACATACATACATACATACATACAGTTCAAATAGAAAAATCTGTTGATTTAGAATTGTTGTATTTGTCATATTTTCATATATTAGATTAACCAAAGGCTACTCGATTTTGAGTTTGGAGTAAGTATTTATGACGATTGGCTAACTTTAGAGATATTTGGTAAAAGCATACAAGATAATTTGTCTGCATTTGTGTGCAGTAAAAGTCAGCAGGTTGCTAGGATGTAAAACAACAATTTTGATGCTCCCAGGGGGCAAGGCCTCAAATAAATGGTCTGGAATGAGCGGGGACGGAGGGGGGAGGGGGGGGGGGGAAGCCCCGACCCAACCCAACTGGCAGTGGAGGGGGCTTCCACACAGACACTCAACTCCTGCCACTGGCCAACCAATCACACAGCCACAGAATAAAAGCACCTCCACACCAGAACACCAATCAGATCACAAACTGGAGCCCATGTTGGTCAGTCTGCAACAGCCTCTCTGACTGACCACACCTACAAACCTCTTATTCACCCACCCACCCACAGCTGCGGATTGATTGGCCAAGCCAATCAAAACACAAAACAACAAACCAAACAACATTTATCAAATTACCATTCAAAGACATTTGACATTTGAGTTGTTATCTACCACACGATTGACACACAAGCAATTCAACTATCAAATTGGTATGATATTCAACAAATCATAACTATATTGTTTATTTACTTCTCTCATCACCGATTGTATTCGCTCTGCTTGCTAAATGTTATCTTCTCATATAATCACTTCTTATTGCTATGTTATATCATCATATGTGCTGCATGTTACATCTCATCCCATAAACTGATCATATAACATGACCTTATGTCGGTCGTTGCTGCTCTCATACCAACATAATTGATGGTGATGGGGTGGAGGTGCCCGAATAAAAGCCATGTCTTCCCAAACTCAGCTTCCACGTCTTCTGTGCCCGAGAGCAATGAATGCAAGAGTATCTTAGTTGGATATGTAGGTTCAAATCTAAGTCAATGTTTAGATTTTGAAGAAATTATGCTTTGGTCGAATCTGCAACTTTAAGTTTGAATGGTTGGGGATGGCTTAATAATATTCACTGTGACGAGTTAATGGCATTTAATTTGTTACCTTTGTTTCACACACATTAATTGTTAATCACATTTATATGTTTACATTGAAATTTATACAAAAAATCTGAAATGGTCAGATTGGTCTTAAATGGCAGAGAAATTGATCTCAGATGCAATTTTAAATTGGTTAAATTTGTGCCCAATGACAGCAAAATTTAACTCACAAGGCAGCTGAAATTACAAGACGTGGGATGAAAGTCTTCTCCAGCGCAAAGCGCGGAAATCAAGCCGAGGTTATTACACTGGCGGCGAATTTCCACGAAATCCCATAGGATTAGCACTCTCAGGGAAGCTCGTAAAAATGCCGGAAGTCAGGCTTCAACTATCCTTGTTATGCCTATATTATTGCCCATTTCTAACTCGTTCTTGTTCGGGTTTTATGTTCTCTCAACATCTAAGAACAGGATTCAAACTACTCAATTGTTGTCATGTACATCCCGATTCCTCAGTACTTTGTTAAGCATTAATCGGTAAACATAAAGAAATTGCAGAAATCCGCGAAATCGCAGAGATCTTTCATTCCTGGTTGTTCTTATGAATGCTAAAATTGGTTCCTGCTTTACATTGGTAAAGAGATCTAAAATGTTATTTATTTACATTACCCAATTGTTTGCGCAATGCCATCAACACATTTGAATAGAATATGTCAGTGGATACAAACAATACATGTGGGGTGGGGGGTGGAGGTGGAGGTGGGGCTCTCTCTCATGGGGCTGTCACACTACGACGTAACGACGTCAACGTAGGGAGAACGTGAAGAACGTTGAACTTCTCGGCGTAGTATGCAAATTTAGGCAGAAGTTGAACGTGGATGCAGCGTAGTGGACGACAGCGTAACGTTGGTAAAGCGTAGTGATACCGTCAATCCCCGAGAGAGGACAACGTCACTACGTTCACGGAACGTTATGAACGTTATTCCATCGCCAGAAGAACGTTACATGACGTTGAACGTACGTTGAATGCACGTTCTCGTGACGTTCTCCTGACGTTCTCCTGACGTTCCCATTAAGCCTCGTAGGCTTTTGCACTTGGTTTAATGTGGGTCAACGTAGTGGAACGTAGTTGAACGTAGTGAGCAGCGTTGAAATAACGTCCATTTAACGTCATTGACGTTCACTGAACGTGAACAGAACGTATGGCGAACGTAAACCCTTACGTTCGACCTACGTCAAAAGTTTTGAACATGTCCAAAACCTTGACGCAACTCGACGTAACACGACGTAGCTTGACATCATTCTAACGTCATTCTGACGTCATCATGACGTAACTCAACGTCATGACGAAAAATGCCCACGTTAGGCTCACGTTGGCTCGTTACGTCGTAGTGTGACAGGGGTATTATGTAAAAGATCATGTCAGCAAAGTGTGGTGGCCAGTGATTTAGTGAAGACCACTTGGTTCTGCCGACACCCGATACAACTCTGTTGTTGTACTGTAAGGTTTGTGTTCCTGTCTGTCTGTTTGTACGTCTGTCATCTGTGTATCTGGTTTGGTGTCTGTATGTGTTTGTGCCTGTCGGTGTTTCTGTTTTAGTGTGTGTGTCTGATCAGATAAAACAAATATCTGCTTGAATCTGCGTCTGGTCAGTTAAAACCAACCTGTGTGCATGCCCCGGCGTCCCGTGACCTACAAACGGGAGTTGCATGCAGGTCAGCTTCAAATCGGGAAGCCTTCAACGTTTTCCATTAGGTGGCGCCACCAGACCGTGCTGAACCTCGCATGATTGGATTGTGCCATGGTTGATCTAACGTAAACTGCCATCACTTGTACATGCGGTAGGTAGGTAGGTACCACTGACCTCACATGCAAGGAGCCACATGCACGTGTAGGTAGATTGCACCAGGGAGCCTGGATAGGCTAGTGTTTTTTTGTGTTTTTTTTCTTGAAGATTTATACTGCATATTATGGATAAGCCTGAGTAGACTTGTTTTCACCATTAGACAGTTTGTCGATAGAAAGCCCAAGCCTACACTTTTACCGACCCAAGGGATTTTTAACCTCCCACACGACATAGACATGGTATGAGAGCAACTGGCCTTTGATGACGCTCCAAATTGGCAGAGGTGGGGGGCATGGGGAATCGAACCACCTACCTTCAGATTAGGAGTCTGACCTAGAAAAAAGTCAGACACTCTAACCACTCTGCCACAGAGAACACCACGGTTAGACGATCATCCCGGAATGGCAGAACCGTGGGGTTCGAATCCCATTCTAGACACGATATTCCATTTCTTTGCAATATTCCCACTTTAAAGTTGTAGTAGTTTGCAATGAGCACCACTACCAGTACCACGTAGTGGCAGTAGTGATTACATTGATCACAGTTTGATAGAAGTAACAACAGATGGCAGCACGCTAGCAGGAACAGTCCCTATGGTGGACTATTGGTAGCAGCCACCCCCAGTTACATGCTACCTGGCTGAGAAGTGACAGGTCATTCTTATAGACTACATCGCGATTCCGACTGTGCATGCGCTGAAAACGGCGCCGGGAGCAAAGCAAAGGTGTACGGCCATTGAGTTTGCTGATAGGTGTAGGGCAAAACTGGCATTTTATTCAGAATAAATAGAAATACATAACAATTTGGCATAAACATGTATGCACACATGAAATATAATGATCTGATGAATATAGCTAAGACAAAACTAGCCATAGTTAAACATTTTGAGCTAAGAAACATACAATTCCACACAAAACAATCAGTGATATCCACATCACCATTATTAATTCTTGTTCTAAATATTAAAATGCCAAATGTGTCAACATACACTTGTATCAGAGAAATATATAACTAATATCTGATTAACCGTACTCATTTTCTAGTTCTACATATGTCATTAACCATAGGATATAAATAAAAACATGAATAAAATAAGTAAAACTGACTGGCTATGGCTCTAACACTAGTCTGAGTGCCAAGATTTGTCTAAATCTAAATGCACATGGCATAAGATGTTCTGATTATGTTGATGTAAATGCAATGCTGGATAAAAGATTAATATTTTAATTTATTATATATATTTTTTTAGTTGGTATTCTGTTTCAAACAAGAGCTGAGATGAGCTGAAACTAGGACATTTCATAGCTGCACCCAGTGTATTAGCATGTGCCATGTGCTTCTCGCTGGTTTGTTTTGCTCTGATGCATCCCACAATGCACCGCGCCGCTGGAACCGTGATGTAGTCTATTCTGGCCATGGCGGAATAAACCAGGGAGTGCCCTGATGTTCGACGCTATCTCGGTATTGTTCCTTTTATTCCTCAAGCAGGGTAGGATATGGTACATCACAATATGATGGTTTTGAGTTTTTGCAACGATTTTTTAAAAAGATAAATGTATACATGTATTACATTACTAATTGTACTTTACTTTAGTTTGAAGTAACTTTTATTTTAAAGGGTTACCTTCAGCAGCGACAGGTTATTAACTTGATCTAATATTTCTTATGCGCAGCAAATAAATGCACCAGTATCTAAGTTGCATATGTTGGATACAATTTAGGGAAGTAGTTTAAATCAAATTGATGCTTTCATCGGGCTAGGCAGCTTTAATATAAAGAGCGAGAACATTTCTACAAATATACTTAGTGCCCCACTGCTGCCGTAGCTTACATTCTGTGGAATTCTCGTGTATACAACAGAATGGTGCTTGTCCTTTCTTCAGCATTATCTGCTATGTATTGTATTAGCTTCCTTTGACAACTGAACCAGACAGGATGGCCGAATGAGTTAGAGCGTCCGTCTCCCGTGTTGGTAGACCACGGGATCGTGGTTTCGAACCCTGGTCGAGTCAAACCAATGACTTAAAAATTGATACTTGTCGCTTCCTAGTCTGGCGCTTGCCATTATTAGGATAGGGAAAGGACTGGTTAACTCAGTGTCAGGATAATGTGACTGAGTCGGATATCAGGTCATAGTGATGGCAGCCTGGTTTCCCAGTGGGGCAGCACTATATAGCCGCCATGAGTGCACACTGTCACAAGTTGGTACCCATCCTGATATGACCTTAGATGTTGCTAGGACGTAAAACACCAAAAAACAAACATTTAGAAAATTGCTCCAACCAGCCTATTACATAGGAATGTCCTCGGATATAAAGAACCGGCATATATTTCCAAAGCCCACTCACCAAGTTGAGTTGTTTGTCCTGTTTGTGAGTGGTCAGATCTATTTGTTGTTAGTGTGTTGAAGGAGAACTCTTCATCAGGTTTTATTACTGGGCGCTGACAGTGTTTTGTAAATAACATGCGAGACTGCATCACCCCCTTGTAAGTGCTGTTACCTATGTCTTTTGACATACCTTTTACCTTCTTTTAACACCAGTTGGTTTCTAGGGAAATTTGACTCCCTTTTCACTGTGAATATAACCTTCACTGCCAGCAAGGCGGAACTTCACGAGCTGAGATTGAGTGCCTCGTATGGAGGGTCAGCATGACGTCACGAGCTGGGACTGGGTGTCTCGTGTGGAGGGTCGGCGTGATGTCATGAGCTGAGACTGAGTGTCTCCTGTGGAGGGTCGGCATGATGTCGCGAGCTGGGACTGAGTGCCTCATGTGGACGGTTGGCGTGACTTCGCGAGCTGAGATTGAGTGCCTCGTGTGGAGGGTCAGCATGACGTCACGAGCTGGGACAGTGCCTCGTATAGAGGGTCAGCGTGAAGTCACAAGCTGAGACTGAGTGTCTGGTGTGGAGGGTCGGTGTGATGTCACGAGCTGGGACTGAGTGCCTCATGTGGAGGGCCGGTGTGACATCACAAGCTGGGACTGAGTGCCTCGTGTGGAGGATCATCATGACTTCACGAGCTGAGATTGAGTGCCTCGTATGGAGGGTCGGCGTGATGTCACAAGCTGGGGCTGAGTGCCTCATGTGGAGGATCGGTGTGACGTCACGAGCTGGGACTGAGTGCCTCATGTGGCGGGTCGACATGACATCACGAGCTGCGACTTGGGTTGATTGGTGCTGGTGGTTGAGTGGAATATATAAACTGGTCACCTTCAGTCAAGGTGAGTGATGATAATGTTTAAATTTGAGCAAAAACTGCATCGGAAGGAATCAACTATAAACAAACTGTGGATGACCTGCTTCCAGCATCGACTGTTTTGTCTATATTTTTGTAGAGGTGATAAACTAGGAGAGAATGACAACATACCAAGATGGTCGCCACTGAATTCTGTTGCAAGGCTGGGTTATGGACATAACCACGTGACTTCACAATCTGATATGTTAAATATATTGTTCAAATACTTATCCAACATAGCCCGCTACTTTTGGAATGACTCTATAAAGTATAAGTTTGTTTGTCAGCACCGTGTACGACACAGGGGCAGGAGTAACTAGGACTAGGAAGGACCAGTTGTCTTAGTTGTGTGGAATGGTCACGAAGCGAACTGTTAGTTCCACCGTCCCCCGCCAGGTGATATCAGCCCTCAGTCTGTCTATCCCTCAACGCCGCCTTCCGCCCGGTGCTGGCAGCTGACCCGACTAGGGCTGGTCCCGTGACTGCTAAAGCCACGACGCCCGTCAACCAGTCACCAGCGACAGCCGAATTAGAACCATAAACCACGGAGATGTAACAGGGGGGAGCGGTGGGAGATGGGGGGTGGGTGGGGGGAGGTCTGTCGCCAACCCCACCCAGCATTCGATCAATCTGCACGAGGGGAAACTGTGACAGGTCTCCTGTATGGAATGTTGTAGATAAAGGATTCACCTGGTACTCGCAGTACACGGGTGAATACCAACCCTATATATAAACGGTCGAAAAAGCGGGTTAATGAATTGAGAGCCTAATTTCACAATCTCAGAAGCAACAATTATTCTTTTCATGTCTTATTGATAGCCCACTACCTTTGAGTTGAAAAATATAATATAATATCTAGTTTAATACGATTTAAAAGTGAAATCGACGGCGTTCTGCGGCCGCCATCTTGTCTTTTTGCATTCTCTCCCATTTCACCAAGTCTGTGCCGATATAAGTAACCATTTGACACTGGAGGCAGGCATTCTACTTGCTGTTCCATACTAAAGCTATTTTCGCGGGTATTTACAGTACGTTGTCGTTCACCCATGTACTACAAGTACCGGGTAAATCTTTTATCTAGGAATGTTGACGCTGGTGTGTGTGTGTGTGTGTGTGATGGAGAGAGAGAGAGAGATAGATAGATATATAGATAGGTAGGTAGGTAAGGTAAGGTAAGGTAGGTAGGTGGGTGGGTGGGTGGGTGGATGGATGGATGGATGGATGGATGGATGGATGGATGGATAGATGGATGGATGGGTCTGAGTGTGTTGTATACATGCACATAATCTCATTACCCTCATTATCGCCCCCGTGGCAGTAATGTGCCCTCCCTGAACACCGCCCCGTGGCAGTAAATTGCCTTCACCCTCATTATCATCCCGTTTTAGTAAAGTGCCTTCACCCTCATTATCGCCCCGTGGTAGTAAAGTGCTTGCACTCTCATTATCGCCCTATGGCAGTAAAGGGCCTTCACCCTGATTATCGCCCATGGCTGTGAAGTGCCTTCATCCTGATTATCGCCCCGTGGCAGTAAAGGGCCTTCACCCTGATTATCGCCCGGTGGTAGTAAAGTGCCTTCGCCCTGATTATCGCCCCATGGCAGTAAAGTGCCTTCACCCTGATTATCGCCCCATGGCTCTCCTCTCTCCCTTCTCACGTTCTCACGCACCCCTCGCATTGCCCCACCCACTTCCACATCCCAATCCCTCCCCATTTACCTCCCTTTCCCATTCCATTCCCCTGCCCTCCTCCTTCCCAATCCCATCCTTCCCGTCCTCCCCTCCTCTCCCTCCCACCCCCTCTCCTCTCCTACACATCCTCTTCTCCTCCCCTCCCAGACTCTGCCTGTCCCCCACCCCCTCCTCCATTGTCCCCCTCTCCCCCCCCCTCGCTATGGCCACTTATTTACCTGTTTACTACCGCGCCCTGTACATAGGTCTAGGCGTGGCCACGCCTATTAACCGCCGCCTATTTTAGACCTGTCTGATAGCTGTTCTCGGTGGCTGTGATGAAGGTGAAATGTGCATCAGTTTACACATGGATGTGCGCGCTGTGTGTACCACGTGGGTAGCTGTGTGTACCATGTGGGCAGCTGTGTGTACCACGTGGACAGGTGTGTGTCTATGTGTACCACGTGGACAGATTGTGTATCACGCCGAAAGGTGTGTCTCTGTGAGTTTACCACATGGACATGTGTGCGTATATATGTGTGCATGTGTATGTGTATAGGTGGATCTGTGTGCGTGTATGTTTGCACGTGTGTACCATGTGGGCAGGTGTGTGCGTGTGTGTATACCACGTGAGCAGGTGTGTGTATAGGTCGATCTGTGTATGTGTGTGCGTGTGTGTAGGTGGATCTGTGTGCGTGTGTGTGCGTGTGTGTGTAGGTGGATCTGTGTGCGTGTGTGTGTAGGTGGATCTGTGTGCCTGTGTGTATGTGTAGGTGGATCTGTGTGCAGACTGGTGGTTTAAGACTTACTGCATGACGGTGACCTGGCCGACGAGCCCCGACATAATGCCTGGTACACACCTCCCGTATAAAACCTAAAACTGCCCGTTTCACGACTAAGTTTGAGTTTTAGTCGGTTTCAGTCTTTAGGTGTGTGACCCCCTAACACACCTGAGCCTTCCGATTCGCGACTTAAAACTCAGTTTTAGGGCTTAAGTATAAGATTCTAAAAATGAATCGGGCAGTTTTAGGTTTTATACATGATGGGACGGGTTGTGATGGGTCGGGTCGGGCAGTCAGTTTTATCATGTGAATCGTATACGGGAGGTGTGTACCAGGCTTAAGCAGACTGCACTACTCTTCATAATGGATAAACAAACACCCCGCCCCGAACCACACACCCACACCCCGTGGGTGTTGGTGGGTGGGGCGGGGTGTGGGTGTGTGGTATGGGATGGGGTGTGTGTAGATGTGGGTGGGGCTGGGTGTGGGTGTGTGGTTTGGGGCGGGGTGTGTGTTGATGTGGGTGTTGGTGGGTGGGGCGGGGTGTGGGTGTGTGGTATGGGACGGGGTGTGTGTAGATGTGGGTGGGGCGGGGTGTGGGTGTGTGGTTTGGGGCGGGGTGTGTGTTGATGTGGGTGTTGGTGGGTGGGGCGGGGTTACCATGTGCGTGAAGGGTCCGGTGTCGTGTAGTTATGGCCGGTTCTCCGGGTTCTCCGTATATTTGCATATTACACGATATGATAAGGAGAGTTATGTGCGCTCGGTGTATCAGTATTTACGCAGGGTTGGATGCCCGCCCCGTACACTGCCCTGTGCCTCGCCCCGTGCCTCGCCCCGTGCTCGCCCCGTGCTCGCCCCGTGCCTCGCCCCGTGCCCGGCCCGTGCTCGCCCCGTGCCCCGCCCGTCCCCCGAAATCTGGCGCACGAATCACCGCCCCGACCTGCTGACAAACCACTGACCATTCTCAGCAGTGAGCGACCCTACGACGTACAGTGTTAGCGCGTGCTCAATGTTTGCCAGTATGTCGGCATTCATCAAACTTTTCAGCGGCGGAGGAAAAAAATGGGTGTATACACAACGTACACACAACGTACGTAACGTATGCAGAACGTATCTCTGACATATTGCTAGCGTATGAGAGCGTTCTTGTGCCTCGCAAAACGTTTGTAAAATGCTCGCATACGCTCACGGAATGCTGACCAACATTACATACGTTACTCCATCGCTAGAAGTATGGTGTATACGTTAAATACGCTGGAGATACAGCAGGCATATGTTCGAAGTATGTTCAAAGTATGTTCGAAGTAGGTTAGGAGTACGTAATGCATCCGTTAGCAGTACACGGAATGTACGCAGACTGCACGTTTCCACTGGCTTAACCAACGTGCAGCAACATATCCCTAATGTACTCCCAATGTATGCCGACGTATCCCGAACATACACGCAATCGTACATTCAACATACAAGCCACACATCGACACACGTTGCAAATTTTGAGCATGCAACATTTTTTTCGGAGCCTTGACGCACGGTGACTTATAACAACATATCCGGAACATACCCGACATATGCCCAAAGTATACGTAACATATGACGATGTATGCCGATGTGTTGGTAAAAAATCACATACATCGCTAAGGCTATACGTCATAGTGTGACAGGGCCTTAAAGGGTACCCTGTAACCTGCCCATAATGCAGGGTCGTGAGAAGCTGCCCATAATGCAGGGTGCTGCCCATAACGTAAGTGGTGAGGAGCTGCCCATAACACAAGGCGGTGCAGAGCTGCCCATAACGTGGGGTGGTGAGGAGCCGCCCATAACATGGGGTGGTGAGGAGCTGCCCATAACACGGGCATAGATGAGCTGCCCATAACGTTGGGTGGTGAGGAGCTGCCCATAACATGGTCATAGAGGAGCTGCCCATAACATTGGGTGGTGAGAAGCTGCCCATAACACAAGGCGGTGCGGAGCTGCCCATAACGTGGGGTGGTGAGGTGCTGCCCATAACACAGGGTGGTGGGGAGTTGCCCATAACATGGGGCAGTGAGGAGCTGCCCATAACATGGGGTGGTGAGGAGCTGCCCATAACACGGGGTGGAATAGATGAGCTGCCCATAACGTTGGGTGGTGAGGAGCTGCCCATAACACGGGCATAGAGGAGCTGCCCATAACATTGGGTGGCGAGGAGCTGCCCATAGCATGGAGTGGTGAGGAGCTGCCCATAACGTGGGGTGGTGAGGCGCTGGCAATAATGTGGGGCGGTGAGGTGAGCTGCCTATAACGCGGGGCGCTGAGGTGGTTAGCTGCCCATAACGAGCTGCCGATAACGCGGGGCGGTGAGGTGAGTTGCCCATAGCACGGGGTGTTGAGGAGCTGCACATACGTGGTGGCCTGAAGGCTGAGCAGCTCCCGGGGGGAAGTAAGTCGTGGAGGGGGTTGGGGGGGGGGGGGGAATAATGGTGGCGCTAAAAAAAGTGCGCATTTGCTGCGTCTCCGACGTGCTGTATATAGGCTCAGCAGGTGGGGGTAGGGGCATGAGTGATGTGTGTATGAGGGGAGGGGCGGAGTGGGGTGAGGTGGGGGCAAGTACATCAGTAGCTGCTTTACCAGCCGTATACATGCACCTACTGGCGTTCCACTTGAATTAATCCCCAGCCCGCCTCCACCACCACCACTATCACCCCCCCCCCCCCACACACCCCCACCCCCACCCCCCCACCCCCCCACCCCCACCCCCACCCCACCCCACCCCACCAACACCACCCCCACTATCACCACCACCACCACCAACACCACCAACACCAACACCAACACCACCACCACCACCACTATCACTATCACCACCACCACCACCAACACCACCCCTAACACCACCCCCAACACCACCCCACTTTCACCACCACCACCACAACCACCACCACCACCAGTACCACCACCAAAACCACCATTACCAACACCACCACCACCACCACCAGCACCACCACCTCCTTCACCTCCACCACCACAGCCACCACCACCACCACCACCACCACCTCCGTCAATGTGGTAGTGTGGTTTCACCGAGAGGCTTCTGTGTAGCATCAGTCTCTATTGTGCTGACACCATATTCGACACACGCTGTCTGACCTTCTTGATCATTGGTTACCATTTGAGCTTAGGTTCTCATTGTTTGCTCCAAGTAAGTAACTGAGGTCACCCATTGACAGTGCTTGTATACTCCCACTAATTAACTTATCTCACTTATTGACACTGTTTGTATACTAGCGTATGTACCAAGGCGCAATGCACAATGAACACATGCTCCCCCCCCCCCCCCCCCAAGACAATATATGAACTTACTAATCACGCATTGTCATAATACTTTAATTTGGCGAACATTATTACATAGTGACCTATCTAGCCTGTGACTGATAGTTTGTTTGTTTGTTGTTTGTTTGTTGTTGTTTTACGTCCTAGCAACATCTAAGGTCATATCAGGACGGGTACCGTCTTGTGACAGTGTGCACTCATGGTGACTTTATAGTGCTGTCCCACTGGGAAACCAGGCCGCCGGCACCATGACCTGGTATCCCACTCAGTCACATTATCCTGACACTGAGCACACCAGTCCTTGCCCTATCCTAATTATGCCGAGCGCCTGGCTAGGAAGCGACAAGTATCAATTTTAAAGTCATTGGTTTGACTCGACCGGGACTCGAACCCACGACCCCACGATCTACCAGCACGGGAGACGGATGCTCTAACTCATTCGGCCATCCCCTCTGATTGGTGTGACTGATAGTGTTAATATACTTGCATCCTTATTATTGTTTATTGTTACATTTGTTGATTAAGCGGGGAACACTTTAATTGCAGACAATAATTATTTTTCCTCATTCCACTCTTCCTTAACGTAGTCTGATAAAGCCAGGCGACAATTTAGGTAATGACAAGTAGAAGTCCCTGGTTTAACTTGGCTGGGACCAGACGGGATGGCTGAATGAGTTGAGCATCTATCTCCTGTTTTGGGAGATTGGAGGATCCCAACCCATGGGTTCGTGGGTTTGAACCCTGGTTGAGTCCACCCAATGACTTAAAAATTGATACTTGTCACTTCCTAGCCAGGCGCTCAGCATTATCAGGATAGGGCAAGGACTGGTTGGCTCAGTGTTAGGATAATGTGACTGAGTGGGATATCAGGTCATGGTGTTGGCGGCCTGGTTACCCAGTGGAGCAGCACTATAAAGTCGCCATGAGTGCTCACTGTCACAAGTCGGTACCTGTCCTGATATGACCTTAGATGTTGCTAGGATGTAAAACAACAAGAAACAAAGAAACCTGGCTGGGGTTTGAACCTGGGTTCCGAGTGGGCACTCAACTCATCCAGTCTGGTACTGGTAGTCTGGATATTTCTGAGGGCAGGTGGTTTTAATAACAAACCGGGAATTATATGTCAGTTATCTGTTAGGGATTTACATCCTATCAGGACGGGTACCGACTTGTGACAGTGTGCACTCATGGCGATTTTGTAGTGCTGCCCCACTGGGAGACCAGGCCACCAGAGCCATGACCCGTATCCAACTCAGTCACATTATCCCGATACTGAGCCAACTAGTCCTTGCCCTTTGCAAGTATGAATTGTGTATGTCATTGGTTTGACTCGGCCGGGTTTCGAACTCCGACCTTCCGCGCAGGAAGCCTGCGCTCTACCGATGGGGCCGCCACGTCCTGTTGTAAAGTCGTCGGCTGGCAGCTGTAGTTGTGTAGACAGGCTAATATGAAATCACTACAGGCAAGTAGAAGTAAGGCAGAGCATAGAGTGAAAGGTAGAGAGAGCTTGCACCCTCAGGTTTATTATTATATAGTGGTTTTAGAATTCAAGATGGCCTGTCACATGACCAGATCCTCCAATCAAAGGTAAGCATTCACATGTCCACCAATCAACAGTATTTATTCCACTATCCATGCCTTGGTTGTTTTGGCCTCCCTGCCCTGTTGTGTCTGGGTGTGCAATGATCCGTATCTAACAGTTGGGGGGGGGGGGGGAGGGGGTTGTAAGCAGAGCTTCTAAGGCCCCATCACACTAACAGTAGTGCCCCTCTCACACTAGCTATAGAATACACAATATCTATTTAATCTAGGTAAAGGATCACCAGCACTACACAATACCACATGCATCTGGTCACATTACATCATTTACCTCATTTATAACATTTGTAATCCCATATAGACCAGTTCACATTACCCAGCAATGTGTAATTATGGGAATATTTTACACGGTGTTTCATCTGTTGGTGAAACACGCCGTAACTAAGTGCTGAAGCAGGTTGAAGGAGGCTGGTAACGATTTAAAGCGGGGCGTTCCCTGTAGGAATCCCGTCCCGCTGTGTGAGTGTCTTACTGATATAACGTGGGGGTGGGGGTGGGGGTGGGGGTGGGGGGTGAGAGCGAATGTGCGGCGTGCAGGGGGAGCAGCCGTCAGAAGATGAGTAATGATTGATGTGAGAGGATGGGCCCGGGGCGGGGCTGGGCGGAGGTGGGCGGAGGTGTGTACGGGGCGGGGGGAGGGTTGTGTGTAGGGGCGTTTTTTTAATAGTTTTTTAATTTATTTTTTATTGAGGCTGTATTTATTCTGTCCATAGCATATAAGCCAGGGTATTCAGGCTTGTTTTCGATGCTGGCCAGTTGTAGTGTTGGTGGTATCTTACCACGCAGTAGCTGCTGATAAGGTATTTGATTGCCTGCATTTCAGTGGCAGATAGATAGTTGGTTCATATGGTTAGTAGCTTATGTTATTTTTTTGGATTTTCTCGGCATATATGTATTTTATTTTTTCTACTCTTATTACTAGACTAGCCTACTCCTACTTACATATCATAGGCTTGTACATACGTAGCTGTGTGGTGTGTTATCTGGCTACTTTTGGCATGGTTACCTTCCATTGGGCGTCCCGCTTGTTGGGCCATGACATATCACATGCCCCTTTGCAGTGCACCTTAGTAGGGTTTCCTAGCCTTATTTTGCACAGATATTTTTCGTATGTTTTTAGGTCAGGAATTTTTCATTCCTTTACCGTTTGGGCATTCCACACCTTGGCAGCCATTTCCAGCATGCTTCTCTTGTGAGCTTCTGGTCTGCTTTAGTAGTGGCGCATTATTTGCTCTAGTAGCCCTTTGTGGTTTTGTTAGGAGTTTATTCTTTTGACTATAGCTATATGCTAATGTTTTCAAATGAATTATTCTCCTATTTTCTAGTAATTTCACTGTGGTTCTTTTGTGTATTTTCTAATGTTTGGTTTCCTAACTTACAGTGTAGTTTTCTTTCTGGCATTTGTTTATGCGAGAAGAGTACCGTTTTTGATTTGCTTGTGTTGATGGTTATTTTATTGGACTCATACCACTCGTCTAATTTTAGTAAGAGTTTATTTAGTTTAGTTATTACCTCCTCTTCTGTGGTCCCATTTGCATATATAACTGTGTCATCTGCATACAGATGGGGGTGTGGTGTGGTGTGGTGTGGTGTGGTGTGGTGTGGTGTGGTGTGGTGTGGTGTGGTGTGTTGGGGGAGGGGGGGGGGGGGGTGCTGACATGGGCGGAGCGGGGGTTTGGACAAACACGTGTAGGCTCACTTTGCACACCTATCTACCAGGGCGGGGCACGCCAGGCCCCCCACCCCCCACACGCACGCGCACACACGCGCACACACAAACCCTGCCGGTGTAAAGATTTCAAATTCCCCCCATATTCAAGTTCCCCCCCAGGAACTTGAAAATGTTTTCAAATTCCTCCCAGGGGAATTTGAAAAACGTTTTCAAATTCCCTCCCTCATTTTAACTTTCCCTCCCCCCCATTTTTGGGGAATTTTCTTTATTTTTGTAATTTTTTGTTATTTTTGATTATTTTTCATGACAAATATTATAATATACAGAGAATAACATAATGGAAATTATTACTAGTACAATAAAATATATTTAACCACAAATGACACAAAAAGTCTCCAAGATGGTTAAGAAAAAAATATTATAGGTCTGAAATTTAAAACGTTTTTTAAAGTATTGTAGTGGTCTGCACTGACCTCTCAGGCAAGTAACCACATAGACAGGTAGGCGTGGGGAGTGTGTTGATATCAGGGAGCCTAGGTGGTGTAATGGTTAGCACACTGGCCCGGAATGCAAAGAGATGTGGGTTCGAGTCCCGCTCTAGGCGCAATATTTCCCATTTTCATCACCCCCATGACACTGGTTGCCGTGATCAGGATCCTGTACAAGCTTTGCGCTGTATGGTTGTTGAACCTACCCTGTGTATGTATGTGTTAGTGCATTGCCTGTATGTATGTAATTGTAAGCATTACAAGACTTACAATTCCAGGGGGACGAGTGTAGTGGTCTGCACTGACCTCTCAGGCAAGTAACCACATAGACAGGTAGGCGTGGGGAGTGTGTTGATATCAGGGAGCCTAGGTGGTGTAATGGTTAGCACACTGGCCCGGAATGCAAAGTGTTGTGGGTTCGAGTCCCGCTCTAGGCGCAATATTTCCCATTTTCATCACCCCCATGACAGTATTTTAAACAATTTTAAATTCCCGGAGGGGGGAATTTGAAAATAGGGGGGGGGGGGGAATATGAAAACTGTTTTTAAGTTCCCCCCCAGGAATCTGAAAACGTTTTAAATTTCCCTGGAGGGAAGTTAAAAACGTTTTCAGATTCCCGGGGGGGAACTTGAGAAGGGGGGAAGTTGAAATCGTTACACCGGGCGGCTCCTGTAAGACCTACCCAAACAGTCTCGTGTCGTGTCGGGTGAGGGCCGGTGTGGCCGTCTCAGCTGCCACAAGGCTGATATGCCAAATGTCGCTTCTGCGCATGCGCGGATTCGAGTGACGAATGGAGACTGCAGATTGTGGCCGTCTCAGCTGCCACAAGGCTGATTTGCCATGCCCAACTTTCACTATTATCTCTGTTTTTAATACTTTCAGAGAAAATTACCCTTAAGTTAAATTAAATACTTCAGATCTTCCTCTTCAATTGCGCATTAATATATTTTTAATCGACTCAGTGAAAGCTTTTAAATTAATTTTGCTAAAATAAATGCTCTGCATAGACATAGCATTGCTGCAGTGTTTACCCTTCGCGGGTGGTAAAATACGGCAATGCTATGTCTATGTGGGGCATTTATTTTTGTAAAATAAGTTTAAAAGCTTTCATTGGATCGATTAAAAATATCTTAATGCGCGATTGAAGAGGAAGATCTGAAGTATTTAATGTAACCTAAGAGCAATTTACGCTGAAAGTATTAAAAACAGAGATAATAGTGAAAGTTGGGATATTCTGAGTGTCAGTGCCAGTGCATTGTCAATGGCCGTGAGCAATCTTCATACAGAAAAAGTGAAATATCTCTAAAAATACACCACCTAGAGACAAACCGCTTGGTGCACATATGGAAAACATATTTAACGAATAGATTATATTAGATTTATATGGTTAGGCTTCTGCATTTCTACTCGCGGTGTTCGATTTGAAATTCTGACGACTCGGATGACCCGAGTCGCCAGGGTCGTGTTAATCGATTACGGCCTTTGAGACTGGCCCAGTTTTGACGCATGCGCAGACGACGCTGTTGGATTCTGACGCATGCGCAGAAGCGACATTTGGCATATCAGCCTTGTGGCAGCTGAGACGGCCACACCGGGCTGGGGTCTAGAGGGGTAGGGGGGGGGGGGGGCGTCTGTGTGGTGGAGGTGGAGGGGGCCAGTTGGGGTGGAGAGGGGAGGACAGTGGGGGTGGAAGTTCAATCCTAGGCAGACTTTTTGAAGTTTTAAAGCGTTTATCATGACATTGCTTGACACTCACCATTACTAGGATAGGGCAAAGACTGGCTTACTCAATAGCAGGATAATTTGACTGAGTGGGGTATCAGATTATAATACCGACGGCGCACTCTCCCAGTGTGAGAGCGCGATACAGTCACAATGAGTGCACCCTGTCACAGTGTCACACGTCGGTAATCATCCTGATGTAATAATCTTACATGTTGCTCGGGCGTAAAACGCCAACAAACTATATACATATATGATGTATAATGACTTATGCAAACATAAATAATGTATAGTTCGGTATATATCATATCGCCAAACAGTACCGGTGGCGCCACCATGGTGCGTCCTCCTCACTAAGCACTACCAACCAACACTGCCAGTCGCCGACAGGCGGTCCAGAAGGTCCTATCTTATCTTGTCACTATCCTGACCATTTGTCAACAATACCCGTGGCGCCACCAGCCGCCCACCTCACCATCCACTGCTAGATCCGTGCAGTGTATTGTGTATGTATGTATGTATGTATGTATGTATGTATGTATGTATGTATGTATGTATGTATGTATGTATGTATGTATGTATGTATGTATGTATGTATGTATGTATGTATGTATGTATGTATGTATGTATGTATGTATGTATGTATGTATGTATGTATGTATGTATGCCTGTACGTCTGTATGTCTATGTCTGTATGTCTGTATGTCTGTATGTATGTATGTATGTATGTGTGTGTGTGTGTGTGTGTGTGTGTGTGTATGCGCGTGCTTGGTCCTTTGAATATGCATATCTCCAAAGTGGATACCATTTTCTGAAAGTACCTACAGTAAATTCAGTGATTGCAACACCCTTGACGTGTGGTTGGTGTGCTTTAATTTGCTTTGAGACTCCAGAAATGGGCCTTAAAAGTAAATAGAACCCACAGTGTACAGTTGGTAACAACTTCAAAGCTTTGTGGTGCTCCTTCTGGTCTAGCAGGTCTTACACACCTCACCCCTCTTGTAGTTGTTGTTTTACATCCTAGCAACATCTAAGGTCATGACAGGATGGGTACCGACTTGTGACAGTACACACTCATGGCGATTTTAGAGTGCTGTCCCACTGGGAAATCAGGCCGCCGGCACCATGACCTGATATCCCACTTAGTCACATTATCCTGACACCGAGCTAACCAGCCCTTGCCCTATCCTAATAATGCCGAGCACCAGGCTAGGGAGCGACAAGTATCAATTTTTAAGTCATTGGTTTGACTCGACCGGGAACTGAACTCCCGATCTTCCGCACGCGAGGCCTGTGCTCTACCGATTCGGCCACCGCGCCCGGTGGATTGTAAGAAGCCCATTAATAAGTGTTAGTTCCACCGGTCCCTCACAAAGCATGCTTTTGTTTGTTTTCGGGGAGTTTTCAGTCACATTGGTGCGCTGAAGGCTACAAATCTGCCGCACTGTATGGGCACCGCTGAAAGCGGTCCCATGTGGTCGGGAGTTGGCTTCCGATGGGTAGTGGTCAGAGAAATTGGGGGGGAGGAAGGAGAAAGGCGACCTAAGAGCCAAAACCGAACCACAGTCCTCTGAGAGGGCCGGGGAGGCTGGGTGGTTGGTGTAGTTTTACGCCCCAGTAAGACACTAGGCCATACCAGGCCAGAGGCCACCACACGGCAAGTTGGTGTTGGTGGCCCCTCCGAGCCCCATCCTTCACTATACACCCTCTACTTTAAATTCACCCTGCACCTGTAGCCACATGGATAAATTCAAATGCGTACTGTATGTGCGCAGTAGAATTATGGTTACATATATAATCAGGGGAATTACAATTATTGGACCTTCCTTTATTTATATTTGCATAATGTATACGTCATATATCATACGTATTAATTATTTATTTATTTATTTATTTATTTATTTATTTATTTATTCATGCGCCCCCCCCCCCTCCAGTGAATGCCCAGTGTGGAATGCCCCTATGATTCAACACTGGGTGCTCCCGTGTTTGTCAGTAGTAGTTATCAGATAGTAAACCATGTCTGTCTAAATAAACCACACCTGCCAAGTCCAACAATGGCCGTACTATCATGCCCTACTGTATCCAATCCTCACCTGATACAGCAATTTTTGTTGGCGAAAGCCGTCAAAGCGAGGCTAAAAAAAAGCATGTCACGACCAGCTGTTGTTTACCTGGTGTGAAAGAGCAGCTCGCGCCTGGTATCGAACGGTGCAGATCTAAGTGCATCAGTTACAGATCGGTGCAGATCTAAGAGCATTAGTTACAGATCGGTGCAGCTCTAAGTGTATCAGTTATTGATCGGTGCCGATATAAGTGCATTAGTTACAGATCGGTGAGGATCTAAGTGCACCAGTTACAGATCGGTGCAGATCTAAGTGCATCAGTTACAGAATGCTGCATATCTAAGTGCAAACATTACATATCGGTGCAGGTCTAAGTGCATCAGTTACCGATCTAAGTGTCATCAGTTACAGAGCGGTACAGATCTAAGTGCATCAGTTACAGATCGGTGCCGATCTAAGTGCATCAGTTACAGATTGGTGCCGATCTAAGTGCATCAGTTAGAGAATGCTGCATATCTAAGTGCAAACATTACATATCAGTGCAGGTCTAAGTGCATCAGTTACCGATCTAAGTGCATCAGTTACCGATCTAAGTGCATCAGTTACAGAGAGGTACAGATCTAAGTGCATCAGTTACAGATAGGTGCAGATCTAAGTGCATCAGTTACATATCTAAGTGCATCAGTTACAGATAGGTGTGCATCAGTTGCAGATCTATGTGCATTAGTTGCAGATCGACCTAATATATTTATCTTTTATTAAAAGGCAGAAATTGTGAACTATCGGACCACGCCACTTTAAGATACGCTGCCTGTTAATGTAATGGGGCTGTCACATTATGACGCATCGCACAAACATAAGCCGACGTAAGTGATTTTTGGCCGCTATGTTGAGATACGTCGTGATGTGTTACGCGTTTGTTATGCATATGTCGATGTACGTTGACATACGTCGACACACATTAGGGGGTCGCGAAAGTTTTGTGCATGCACAAAACTTTCGACGTACGACAACGTATGGGTGTTACATCAGCCATACGTTATATGTTAGACGTATGTTAGACGCACGTTGTTCACTAAGTTGCACTACGTTGATCTATGTAATAGACATTTGAAACGTACAGTCCTTGTACTGACAACATATGGATAACGTATGTCTTATGTACGTCTAACATATGTCTAACGTATGTCTAACATACATCTAACGTAGTCTAATGTACGTTTAGCATTTCTCCCCTGTGTCTTGACGTATGCAACATATGTGACATAGTTCTGGCGATCGAATACCGTATATAACGTTCACCGGCATTCTGCGGTGAACGTAATTTGAGTGTTTTTCGCCAGGAGGCACGTTATCCATACGTTGGCCATATCCAACTTTGCCCCCCGCACCGAAAAGTTAGACACATCTCAACATAAAAAAGTGATTTTACGCGTTCGCCACGTGCTTGCGAGATGCGTCGTAATGTGACAGCCCCTTAAGGAACGCCCCTGGTACATTAAGTGCAGGAATGTGTATATTGGTCGCTAATCATTCTTTGTCTGCTTCTCTCCCAGGTGAGTTCCACTGCACTGGTGCTGCACACCCGGCAGTTCGGTACCTAGCCGCGGCAGCACTATACGGCTCAGTACTGCACCGGGCCTGTTTGCTCTTCGAACTGGACTAGTCTCATGTGGTTTGCTATTCTATTTTCAGCATGTTTAGTTGATGGTTCTTTAAATTTGACTTTCTCCGGAAAACAGGGAGCGGGCCATAGCTCAGGTAGTAGAGTGTCCACAGGTCTGTGAATGTGTGGGTCATCCAATCGATCCTGCTCAGTGGACACATTTGCAGTTTGGGCTATCTTCCGTTCCAACCAGTGGTCCACAACTGGTTCATTAAAGGCTGTGATGTCCTGTCTGTGGGAAAGTGCATAAAAAAGACCCCTTTCTGCTTATCGGAAATGTCTAAACATGTGGCGGCAGCGGGTTTCCTCCAAAGAAATATGTCAGAATGACCATATGTTAGACATCCAATAGTTGATGATAAAAATCCATGTGCTCTAGAGGTGGCGTTAAATAAAACAAACTTTTTCTTTCTTGGGAAAACAAAGCTTGTTGTTGTCTTCATTTAAAGCAGTATAATCTGATGGAGGCATAATGTGTTAAAAACCAAAGCATCTACCTAGATTTGATCCTAGATGTTGTATGCGTAAATATAAGTGTACTCATTCATACTTTTATTGGGGGTTTCCCCCTTAAGAACATTAACCATAGCTGTCTTTGGCATGATGGCCTAGTTATCATGGTAATGGCGCGTACCACTTGGATTCAACTGGTTGGTGTTCACACACACATTATGTTGCATGCGTGCTCTCCGACTATCTTATAAAAGTTACTCAATTATAAATTATTTGTTTAAAGCTATTCTTAATTAGAGTTGAGTGCGTTATTATTTTCATCCTGATATATTTAACTTTAAAATGTGAAGGATGTGTTAAAAACCATCAGAGTGTGCGACGTTAAAATAACTCGGCCCGACATTGCCCGTCCTTTCTGGCACGCGTTGGCTGCGTGCTGCCTGAGTTCCAATCAGTGCAAACCCGTCCCTCGGACCGTTGACAGGTGGAAGGTTGAAATGACAGTTTTATCAGTTCTGAGATCTCGAACCCGTCCAGAAAGAAACCCTACATAAAACAAACCTGGTTCAAATTATCTTTAACTGCTATGAGACGCATGCCACGTCCTGAGTCCCAAATCCCAACTGTGTGCAGCCCACCCGCTATTACAACTCCAACATATAAGTTATATTATATAAGTGCACCTTACACGAGTCTCACAGACACTGCAGGCCGTGAGAGGTTGCACTCTGCCGGTACCTGTGATTTGACAAATTTGATTCAGCAGAAAATGTCAATAATTCAAAGAAGTTAGATGGCTGAGTAACCATCGGGCGGTACTTGGAGTGCCGCAGTCCACAGTGTATAAAGGCTGTCTGTTACTTGTTAGTAACTGGGTCCCCGGAGATGTCCAGTCCTGCTGTGTGTTTGTGAGTTGGGTCCCGGGGATGTCCAGTCCTGCTGTCTCTTACTTGTTAGTAACGTGGTTCCTGGGGATGTCCAGTCCTGCTGTCTGTTACTTGTTAATGTTAGTAACTGGGTCCCCGGAGATGTCCAGTCCTGCTGTGTGTTTGTGAGTTGGTTCCCGGGGATGTCCAGTCCTGCTGTCTCTTACTTGGTAGTAACGTGGTTCCTGGGGATGTCCAGTCCTGCTGTCTCTTACTTGTTAATGTTAGTAACTGGGTCCCCGGAGATGTCCAGTCCTGCTGTGTGTTTGTGAGTTGGTTCCCGGGGATGTCCAGTCCTGCTGTCTCTTACTTGTTAGTAACATGGTTCCCGGGGATGTCCAGTCCTGCTGTCTCTTACTTGTTAGTAACGTGGTTCCCGGGGATGTCCAGTCCTGCTGTCTGTTACTTGTTAGTAACTGGGTCCCCGGAGATGTCCAGTCCTGCTGTGTGTTTGTGAGTTGGTTCCCGGGGATGCCCAGTCCTGCGGTCTCTTACTTGTTAGTAATGTGGTTCCCGGGGATGTCCAGTCCTGCTGTCTCTTACTTGTTAATGTTAGTAACTGGGTCCCTGGAGATCTCCAGTCCTGCTGTTTGTTAGTGACTTGGGTCCCGGGGATGTCCGGTCCTGCTCTTTGTTAGTAACGTGGTTCATGGGGATGTCCAGTCCGGCTGTCTGTACTTGTTAGTAACTGGATCCCAGGGATGGCCAGTCCTGCTGTCTGTTACTTGTTAGTAACTGGGTTCCCGGGGATGTCCTGTCCTACTATTTGTTAGTAACTTGGGTCTCAGGACATGCCCAGTCCTGCTGTCTGTTACTTGTTAGTAAAGTGGTTTCCGGGGATGTCCAGTACTGCTGTCTGTTACTTGTTAGTAACTGGGTCCCAGGGTTGGCCAGTCCTGCTGTCTGTTACTTGTTAGTAACTGGGTTCCCGGGGATGTCCTGTCCTGCTATTTGTTAGTAACTTGGGTCTCGGGACATGCCCAGTCCTGCTGTCTGTTACTTGTTAGTAAAGTGGTTTCCGGGGATGTCCAGTACTGCTGTCTGTGACTTGTTAGTAACTGGGTCCAGGGTTGGCCAGTCCTGCTGTCTGTTACTTGTTAGTAACTGGGTTCCCGGGGATGTCCTGTCCTGCTATTTGTTAGTAACTTGGGTCTCGGGACATGCCCAGTCCTGCTGTCTGTTACTTGTTAGTAAAGTGGTTTCCGGGGATGTCCAGTACTGCTGTCTGTTACTTGTTAGCAACTGGGTCCCAGGGTTGGCCAGTCCTGCTGTCTGTTACTTGTTAGTAACTGGGTTCCCGGGGATGTCCTGTCCTGCTATTTGTTAGTAACTTGGGTCTCGGGACATGTCCAGTACTGCTGTCTGTTACTTGTTAGTAAAGTGGTTTCCGGGGATGTCCAGTACTGCTGTCTGTTACTTGTTAGTAACTGGGTCCCAGGGTTGGCCAGTCCTGCTGTCTGTTACTTGTTAGTAACTGGGTTCCCGGGGATGTCCTGTCCTTCTATTTGTTAGTAACTTGGGTCTCGGGACATGCCCAGTCCTGCTGTCTGTTACTTGTTAGTAACGTCGTTTCCGGGGATGTCCAGTACTGCTGTCTGTTACTTGTTAGTGTAGTAGTATGCGCTGACCTCTCAGGCAAGGAGCCGCACAGACAGGTAGGCGTGGGTAGTGTGGTGACATCAGGGAATCTAGGTGGTGTAATCGTTAGCACACTGCCCCGGAATGCAAAGAGATGTGGGTTCGAGTCCCACTCTAGGTGCAATATTTCCCATTTTCATCACTCCCCACAACATTAGTAACTGGGTCCCGGGGATGTCCCGACCTGCTGTTTGTTAGTAACTGGGTCCCGGATATGGCCAGTGCTGCGCGCTACTTATCTGGGCACGCGTTCCTCTGCTCACACACACGTGACCCTTTATTGACCGACCACAGGCCTCCCCAGTCACCCAGTATTGGTATCAGCCAATCCGGGCACAAGTTGCGGGTTAATGAGTGTGGGCAGCGCGACCTGGTGGTGACCTGGTGGTGACCTGGTGGTGACCTGAGGTTATTGCCTGGTGGGGACACGATGCAGACCGGGGGTTGTGCATTATGGGTAAGGGGCTGTCAAACACTGGCCACAGCTGCGCAACCCGATGTACGGATCACATGTTCTAAACCAACACACTCACCTAGATGTCATCCTACAGCTCCAACTTAGATATCAGAGTACACGTTCTAAACCAACAGACTCACCTAGATGTCATCTTACAGATCCTACTTAGATATCAGAGTACACGTTCTAAACCAACAGACTCACCTAGATGTTATCCTACAGCTCAAATTAGATATCAAGTACACGTTCTCCAACAGACTCACCTAGATGTCACCGCCATATAGCTACTTAGATACAGGTGCACATGTTCTAAACACTCAACTAGATGTCATCCTACAGATCCTACTTAGATATCAGAGTACACGTTCTAAACCAACACACTCAACTAGATGTCATCCTACAGCTCCAACTTAGATATCAGAGTACACGTTCTAAACCAACAGTCTCACCTAGATGTCATCTTACAGATCCTACTTAGATATCAGAGTACACGTTCTAAACCAACAGACTCACCTAGATGTCATCTTACAGATCCTACTTAGATATCAGAGTACACGTTCTAAACCAACAGACTCACCTAGATGTTATCCTACAGCTCCAACTTAGATATCAGAGTACACGTTCTAAACCAACAGACTCACCTAGATGTCATCTTACAGATCCTACTTAGATACAGGTGCACATGTTCTAAACACTCACCTAGATGTTATCCTACAGCTCCAACTTAGATATCAGAGTACACGTTCTAAACCAACAGACTCACCTAGATGTCATCTTACAGATCCTACTTAGATACAGGTGCACATGTTCTAAACACTCAACTAGATGTGAACCTACAGATCCTACTTAGATATCGGAGTACACGGTCTAAACACTCACCTAGATGTCATCCTACAGATCCTACTTAGATACAGGTGCACATGTTCTAAACACTCAACTAGATGTGAACCTACAGATCCTACTTAGATATCAGAGTACACGTTCTAAACCAACACACTCAACTAGATGTCATCCTACAGATCCTACTTAGATACCGGTGCACATGTTCTAAACCAACACACTCACCTAGATGTCATCCTACAGATCCTACATAGATATCGGAGTACACGTTCTAAACACTCATCCAGATGTCATCCTACAGATCCTACTTACATACCAGTACACACGTTCTAAACCAACACACGCACCTAGATGTCATCCTTCAGATCCTACTTAGATATCGGTGCACATGTTCTAAACCAACATACTCACCTAGATATCATCCTACATAGATACCGCTGCACATGTTCTAAGCATTCACCTGGATGTTATCCTACAGATCCTACTTAGATAACGGTGCACATGTTCTAAGCACTCAATTAGATGTCATCCTACAGATCATACTTAGATACCGCTGCACATGTTCTAAACACTCACCTAGATGTCATCCTACAAATCCTACTTAGATACCGCTGTGCATGTTCTAAACACTCATCCAGATGTCATCCTACAGATCCTACTTAGATACCAGTACACATGTTCTAAACTAACACACGCACCTAGATGTCATCCTTCAGATCCTACTTAGATATCGGTGCACATGTTCTAAACCAACATACTCACCTAGATATCATCCTACATAGACACCGCTCCACATGTTCTAAGCATTCACCTGGATGTTATCCTACAGATCCTACTTAGATAACGGTGCACATGTTCTAAGCACTCAACTAGATGTCATCCTACAGATCCTACTTAGATAACGGTGCACATGTTCTAAACACTCACCTAGATGTCATCCTACAAATCCTACTTAGATACCAGTGCACATGTTCTAGACACTCACCTAGATGTCATCCTACAGATCCTACTTAGATTTCCGTGCACATGTTCTAAACACTCAACTAGATGTCATCCTACAGATCCTACTTAGATACCAGTGCACATGTTCTAAACACTCACCTAGATGTCATCCTACAGATCCTACTTAGATTTCCGTGCACATGTTCTAAACACTCAACTAGATGTCATCCTACAGATCCTACTTAGATACCAGTGCACATGTTCTAAGCACTCACCTAGATGTCATCCTACAGATCCGATATAGATACCGCTGCGCATGTTCTAAACACTCACCTAGATGTCATCCTACAGATCCTACTTAGATACCGCTGCGCATGTTCTAAACACTCACCTAGATGTCATCATACAGATCCTATGTAGATACTGGTGCACATGTTCTAAACACTCATCTAGATGTCATCCTACGGATCCTACTTAGATATCGGTGCACATGTTCTAAACACTCACCTAGATGTCATCCTACAGATCCTACTTAGATATCGGTGCACCTGTTCTAAACACTCCCCTAGATGTCATCCTATATATCATACTTATATATCAGATTACACGTTCTAAACCAACACACTCACCTAGATGTCATCTTACAGATCATACTTAGATACAGGTGCACATGTTCTAAACTTCTAAACCAACACACTCAACTAGATGTCATCCTACAGATCCTACTTAGATATCAGAGTACACGTTCTAAACCAACACACTCAACTAGATGTCATCCTACAGATCCTACTTAGATTTCCGTGCACATGTTCTAAACACTCAACTAGATGTCATCCTACAGATCCTACTTAGATATCAGAGTACACGTTCTAAACAAACAGACTCACCTAGATGTCATCTTACAGATCCTACTTAGATACAGGTGCACATGTTCTGAACCAACACACTCACCTAGATGTCATCCTACAGATCCGACTTAGATACTGGTGCACATGTTCTAAATACTCACCTCGATGTCATCCTACAGATCCTACTTAGATATTAGAGTACACGTTCTAAACCAACAGACTCACCTAGATGTCATCCTACAGATCCTACTTAGATATCGGTGCACATGTTCTAAACACTCACCTAGATGTCATCCTACAGATCCTACTTAGATATCGGAGTACACGTTCTAAACACTCACTTAGATGTCATCCTACAGATCCTACTTAGATACCGGAGTACACGTTCTAAACCAACACACTCACCTAGATGTCATCCTACAGATCCTACTTAGATACCGGTGCACATGTTCTAAACACTCACCTAGATGTCATCCTACAGATCCTACTTAGATATCGGTGCACATGTTCTAAACACTCACCTAGATGTCATCCTACAGATCCTACTTAGATATCGGAGTACACGTTCTAAGCACTCACTTAGATGTCATCCTACAGATCCTACTTAGATACCGGAGTACACGTTCTAAACCAACACACTCACCTAGATGTCATCCTACAGATCCTACTTAGATATCGGTGCACATGTTCTAAACACTCACTGAGATGTCATCCTACAGATCCTACTTAGATATCGGAGTACACGTTCTAAGCACTCACTTAGATGTCATCCTACAGATCCTACTTAGATACCGGAGTACACGTTCTAAACCAACACACTCACCTAGATGTCATCTGACAGATCCTACTTAGATATCGGTGCACATGTTCTAAACACTCACCGAGATGTCATCCTACAGATCCTACTTAGATACCGGAGTACATGTTCTAAACCAAAACACTCACCTAGATGTCATCCTACATGTCCAACTTGCACTCGTTGAACACTGAGCAGCGTGCTGCTCATGTTCTACATCCTGATATGACCTTAGATGTTGTTATTTTTTCTTAGCTATTTCTTTAATACAAAAGGAACATGTTGCATCTATTTAATGTGGGGTATAAATAAATATTTATACGAGTATTATTAAGAATGCTTGTTTGTTGGCTAAGTGCTTTTGGTGTATTCTACGGTTCAAAGAATTGGTTGAGCAACCTGGGCAGCCGGTTTCTACTAGGCAAGTTAGGCTAGTTGCTTGGGCTGTAGGAAGCCAGCCGGGATTGTGTGTAGGGCCAGTTGGTCTGTCGATTTTTACAATCTATTAAGGCTGCATAGTCCGATGAAGCATTACATTTTCAAAACCAAAACAATATATTAATTTCATTCTAATTTCTACATATCTAACTTAGATACTGATACATTTATTAAACATTGTCACCCCACAGAAGGGAATATTGAGTTAATTTAATAGTTAGCGCAGAAGCCTATGGTATGAGTTTTGATGTGCTTGCCAAAACTAACGTTACACTTCAAATATCTAAATTAGCTAAATCAATATCT
>CM059192.1:91102169-91194256 GCA_030323885.1 Branchipolynoe longqiensis
CAAGGTGGGGGGACAACTTATCCTAGGAAAACTTCCCCGAGGGGGAGGGGGAGGGGCGGGGGAGGGGGAGGGGTAGGGGTAGGGGGAGGGGGAGTGGGAGGACTTGTCTGGGGGACAACTTATCTGGTGGAACATTAGATAAAAGATTCACCCGGTACTTGTAGTACACTGGTGAAGGACAACGTAGTGTAAATACAGGCGAAAATAGGTTTAGTATGGAACATGAACTAGAAACTGTCGCTCCAGTATCAAATGGCTACTCATAAAGGCACAGAGTTGGTGAAATGGGCGAGAATGCAAAAAGACAAGATGGCAGCCAGAGAACGTCGTCGATTTCACTTTTAAATTGCATTAAAGTATATGTTTGATCATATTTTCCAACTCAAAAGTAGCGGGTAAACATGACGACATATACAAAGAATAAATATTGCTTCTTAGATTGTGAAATTAGGCTCTCATAAAGACTGATTTCATTAGCCCAATTTTTCGACCGTTTTTATATAAGGCTGATCTTCACCCGTGTACTATAACTACCAGGTGAATCTTTTCTCTAGTGGAACATATCCTAGGATAACATCCCCCCGCCCTGGATAATTTGAGGTTTGTGTATATATTCATGGAAATCTGCCATTTTTTTGCCCTGTGCTACAAAGGTGTGAATATTGTACCAGGTGTTAAATGTATGAACACCGATCCTCCCAATATGCCACATATTTTAATGTAAGTGGTAACAGAGTCTATCTGGCAGACAGTTAAATCACTCTTTTTATAAACAGTATGCACAATATATTCATATATGACCAGTTCAGAAAACCTAAAATTGTAGAAAATAATTGCTGCATCTATGTAAAGAAGACATGTTTTATCATGTGAAGTTTGAAAAGCCTGTAATCAATATTCCAGGTGGGGAAGAATTTATCCAGGGTGGGGGGAACTTGTCCGTGGACAACTTCTCCCGGGGGTGGGGGGGGTGGGGGGGGGGATGTCTGGCAGGGAGCCCTGCTTACTGCACGGGGCGAACGGACAGCGGGCGGCAGGGTTGTCATCAATGGCGAGCATGCAGGTTGTGCTTGTCCACACGGAGAACACCCGAAGTAGGCCATATGGCCCCGTTACATTACGATGCATCGCGCAAGCGCATGGCCAATGGCTCAAATCACTTTCAAACGTCGAGATGCATCAAACTTTTCGGCTTGGGGGCAAAGTTGGACGTATACATAACGTATGGCCAATGTGCGTCCGGGCGAAAAATGCTTGAATTACGCTCACGGTACGTTCGCAGAATGCCAGTGAACATTATATATGTAACTCGATCGCCAGAACTACGCCTCATACGTTAACTATGTCAAGACACAGTGGAGAAACGCAAAATGTATGTTAGACGTACGTTATCCATATGTTGTCAATACGTGGACTGTACATTTCCACTGCCTTTCCATCCAACTAACGTAAGTCAACATAGTGCAATGTAGTGAACAATGTTTGTCCAACGTATGTCTAATGTATGTCTAACATTCATCGATGTACGCCTAACATATACATCATGTATGGCCGACGTGAAATCCACACGTTGTCGAACGGCAAAAGTTTTGGGGATGCACAAAACTTTCCCGACCCCTTAACGAACGACACCGTATATCGACGTATGCATAACGAACGCTTAAGGTTTGAGTAACGCATATTGACATACACTGACATATTGGTGCAAAATCAGCTTGGTCAGCACATGTTTGCGCAATGCGTCGTAATGATTTTGATTGACTGGTGGTTTCTTTACGCCGTGTCGGTAGCATAGGGCATATTCAAGACGGCGGCGTCGTAATATGACAAGACTGTAATGATTTTGATTGATTGGTAGTTTCTTTACGCCGTGTCGGTAGCATAGGCCATATTCACGGCGGCATTGTAATGTGACAGGGCTATAAGTCCTTCCCATCACCACTGGATGCATCGTAAGCTGCTACCCACAACATTAGTTCTTCCACTGCCGCCAGAGGGCGGGTCGGTGGTGGAAATCGTCTATTGCACCCACCCCATGAAGGAGGCGGCGGGGATTGGTGCTCACAGCCGACCAGCTGACCAACAACACGTGACCCTTCCCAGCATGCCCCGACTTCCGGTGTGTGCTGCCGTCAGCAGGTGATGGTATTCTCCAGTGCCGCCCTCTGACACAGCCCGGTTTGCTGCAACCAGGAACTAATGGCTTGCAGCTTGGTGGTAAAGAAACGGGCATAGTAGTGTCAGTAAAACAATCCCAAGTGTTTCAACTTTCAAACACCAACTATTTCCCATCATAAACTCGCAAAATTGTTCGTTCGGTACGTAAGTATGAATATATTAAAAGGATACGTGATATGGACGAAAAACACATACTTTCACACAAATAAAACCGAATCAAAACAACAACCAACAAAAAAACAAACCGTAAGAGCCCTAAGAAATGACACCTTTCCCTATAGAACCAGAACACAGGTATTAAATTAAAAACCACGCTCACTCATTAAGAAAAACCAACAAAAAACCCCATCTAACTGGTTACTTTTCTTAAATATCACAACATATCAAGTGTCTACAAATTACCATAACACAGAATTATGTGTGTGCTGAATATATAACGGTGCTTATATGCAGCCGCATGGTTAGGAGAGTCGACCCCTTACAGTTTGAATCCTGCTCTAGGTGGAATACAAGCGGAAGGTCTCACCTACGTGCAGGTATATGTAATAATAAGCCGTGTGGGTGGGCGAAGTAATTTTCAAATGGACCAAAAACACTGTGCTGATGGGGGCTGTTATGCCGCTTACATGTTTGTAAAGTCACAGCTTTCATTTTTATTGCGTATGCAGAGTTATTTGGTTGTTTTCTACTGACGTACATTCAATTGCCTTCATATGGTACAAGTGCCTTCATTTGGTACTAGTTCGCCCACATCAAATAACAGGTGCGCAATAACAGTTTTAGCACTCTGCGTGTTTGTACCGTCTCTCCATGACATACATCAACATTTAACCACAAACAGCCAGGCGCTTTGCCACCAGGAAGGAGCCGCCACACAAAACACATGCAGCATCCACATGGAACGCGCATCACCCCGTCCGAAATCTGGGGGAGGGCACCTCATGGTGGGTACCCCACAGATGAAGTCATGGGCATGTGCCTCACCTCGTCTTAAAACGGAGGGAGGGCTCCGTGTGGTGGTTACCACATAGATGAAGTCACACAGACATGTGCCTCACCCCGTCCTAAAACTGGGGAAGGGTGCCCCATGATGGTTGCTCCCCAGATGAAGTCACACAGGACATGCCTCACCCCGTCCTAAAACTGGGGTAGGGCACCATGTGATGGTTACCCCACACATGAAGTCACATGGACGCGCCTCACCCCGTCCTAAAACTGGGGTAGGGCACCATGTGATAGTTACCCCACACATGAAGCCACACAGGACATGCCTCACCCCGTCCTAAAACTGGGGTAGGGCACCACGTGATGGTTACCCCACACATGACGTCACATGGACGCGCCTCACCCCATCCTAAAACTGGGGTAGGGCACCACATGATGGTTACCCCACACATGAAGCCACACAGGACATGCCTCACCCCGTCCTAAAACTGGGTAGGGCACCACGTGATGGTTACCCCACACATGAAGTCACAACACAGGACATGCCTCACCCCATCCTAAAACTGGAGTAGGGCACCACGTGATGGTTACCCCACACATGAAGTCACACAGGACATGCCTCACCCCGTCCTAAAACTGGGGTAGGGCACCACGTGATGGTTACCCCACACATGAAGTCACACGGACGCGCGTCACCCCATCCTAAAACTGGAGTAGGGCACCACGTGATGGTTACCCCACACATGAAGTCACATGGACGTGCCTCACCCCATCCTAAAACTGGGGTAGGGCACCATGTGATGGTTACCCCACACATGAAGCCACACAGACCATGCCTCACCCCATCCTAAAACTGGAGTAGGGCACCACGTGATGGTTACCCCACACATGAAGTCACATGGACGTGCCTCACCCCATCCTAAAACTGGGGTAGGGCAGGTTACCCCACACATGAAGTCACACAGGACACGCCTCACCCCGTCCTAAAACTGGAGTAGGGCACCACGTGATGGTTACCCCACACATGAAGTCACACGGACGCGCCTCACCCCGTCCTAAAACTGGGGTAGGGCAGGTTACCCCACACATGAAGTCACACTGGACACGCCTCACCCCGTCCTAAAACTGGGGTAGGGCACCATGTGATGGTTACCCCACACATGAAGTCACACGGATACATGCCTCACCCCATCCTAAAACGGGGGTGGGCACCTCATGGTGCTTGCTCCCCAGATGAAGTCACATGGCACACACGGGGCGCACAGACAGTCGTACCGGTGTGGGGCAGATATTAGTGAGGGGGCTTACATTCCGCCAACATGCTTTACTGCAGCCCGCTTCACTGGAGTCCCGCCGCGCACTCAAAGTCCACCTGTTCTCACCTCTGTGCTGCACATATGTCCATCAGTCTTCTTCTTTTTCCCATTTTCCTTTTCTCTCCCACCTACCCTCCCGCTGAGATACTTTCATATTTTGGCTGTGCACTGCTTCTACTACTTCTACTGCTGTCTCCGCTTTTTTAACGAAAGTTGGCATTCTAAAGCATTCACCCGTTCAGCCTAATGCCTCATTTATAAATAACAAAAGCAGCCTCGGATAGGAAGTCAGACGCTACCAAACCGCACCATGTGTCAAGCATGCGTATTTAGAGTAGGAATAGGCCATATCAATACACAATAGCAATACTCCACAGGAATACACAATAGTAATGGTCCACAGGAATACACAATAGTAATAGGTCACAGGAATAGGTCAGCGGTTTCTGGTTCTAAACCATCACAGCTCATAGAGTAGGCACATCCACAGCAAACATTTAGTCTGGTGGCATAACAACTAGAATCATCCGTTTTATAATGAATCAAATGCCTCGTGATACCTGCTGAGGGGTGGTAGTTCATGGTGAACCCATTCTTAAACAGGCAATTGCTGACTGCGTAGGGTCTATAGTAACACAATAGCAATAGTATCTCACAACCAATGCCCATCTACAACCAAACTCTGAACTAGCCTTCTCAAAACCAAGCTGCCATCGAATCATTCCTTGTTGAAAGTCTTTAATAATGTGGTGTGTAAGGCTTCGAGTGGTGCCTTTACAACGTGCTGGCACCATGCTGGCACCAAAGCGCATGTCGTGGTGCAGAGCCGGGAAGTGGTGAGCTCCAGGTGAGTGCTTGCAGTGAGTGCCTCTCACACCCACTGCGTGGCGAGTGGTTGGTGAGAGACTGGCAAGTGGCCAGTGATAGCAGAGCGCAGCGCTAACACAACGGTTCAGCAACCAGTTCCACAAAATTACTGACCGCACCATGCATAAACCAGTCGCAGGTCCACGAAATCACTCACTGCGCCATACATAAGGCAGTCACAGGCCCACAAAATCACCCACCACACCATGTGTAAGCCAGTCGCAGGCTGGTAGGTAGTCAAATGCATTATCAATATATAATATACAGTAAAACTTCTCTAACCAACCACCTCCACAGATCGACCACTCCCCTATATCGATCGCTTTATTTGGGTCCCACAAATAAAATTGTAACCATATCCTAACTCCCTAAACCGACCACCTCCCTAAATGGACCACTTAAATTCGGTCCCATGGTCGGTCGATTTAGAGAAGTTTGACTGTACATATATACAACTATGTGTACAGAGCAATATATATGTACATTGTTATAATGGATGATTCAGTAATTGAGGAGTTTCAGTTGGGCAGAATGGTAGGGCAATTCATTTGAATCCAAACAAAATTTCTTTATCCCCGGGAGAAATTTAGTAATCAACAATGACAACACTGATATGGTTGAACTTTGTTCACCTGGCTACACAACAAATCACGGTTCTCACTCCGAGCCGGTGTTGTTAGCTTTAATCAGAATATGGGATGAACCACTGGTAACCAGGGACACCAGATACATTCAGCATAAAAAGATGGCGACCGCTGTAAGACTTTAGGCGCGCGCTGTGTACTCGTGGAGTGGTGGAGACGGAGAAGTGACAAGTTGAGGAGGGGGAGAGGGCTGCAATCACAGGAGTTGAGATGATCCTGTACAATTTTCATTATTCAATATGGCTTCTCAAGTGGCTTCAACTGTTTAAATGCAATGCTAAATTGCATTACTGTCTGTTCGCACAGTGGCAGATTTACAAACAAGCAGGTTTTTGAAGCCGCGTTTTCCCATTTCCTACACTTCATGCCTAAATTTCAGAAATGCACGGAAATCTAAAAAGCATCAGAAATAGCAGTCAGGGCTACTTAACACATGGTTCCCACACTTTTGGCTCCCACCCCACATCCCAAGCAGTTTTATTCCGGTATAATATTGGAGGGGCAAAACTATTCCGGAAGTAACATTATTCTGTTACACAGGGCCTAGAGGCAAGGAGGGAGGTACCAGCGGACGGGGAGTGAAGGGAATCTGGGCAGACAGGCCGGGGGGATCCGGGGGGTGTGTGTGTGGGGTGGGGGGGGGGAGGGCGCCGCCGGAGAAATTTGGCAAGGATGGGCGGGAGGCAGTCCCACGTGACTGCAGGGAGACATCCCGGCGTCACGTGACGGCAGGGGGCGCCACCACGTCTAGACAGGCTCCCTGACGCAGTCAACCTAAACGTGCCTACTTTGTGGCACTTCACCTGAGGAGGTCATTCAACCTACGCGCGCCTACTTTGTGGCACTTCACCTGGGGAGGTCATTCAACCTACACGCGCCTACTTTGTGGCACTTCACCTGGGGAGGTCATTCAACCTACACGCGCCTACTTTGTGGCACTTCACCTGGGGAGGTCATTCAACCTACGCACACCTACTTTGTGGCACTTCACCTGGGGAGGTCATTCAACCTACACGCGCCTACTTTGTGGCACTTCACCTGGGGAGGTCATTCAACCTACACGCGCCTACTGTGTGGCACCTCACCTGGGGACGGCATTCAACCTACACGTGCCTACTTTGTGGCACTTCGCCTGGGGACGGCATTCAACCTACACGTGCCTACTTTGTGGCACTTCGCCTGGGGAGGTCATTCAACCTACACATGCCTACTTTGTGGCACTTCGCCTGGGGAGGTCATTCAACCTACACACGCCTACTTTGTGGAACCTCACCTGGGGACGGCATTCAACCTACACCCGCCTACTTTGTGGCACTTCGCCTCGGGAGGTCATTCAACCTATACTTGTAATAAGACTTCAATCAATTCATTGCTTGCCAGTGATATTTACGAAAGACAAATCTCCCTCATCGTGCAAATACACTATTCCGCCTTTCCAAACCAGACAAACTCAGCGATGAGCATTATTAGCGAATTACTGCGGCCTGTGCCCACAAACCAACCACTAACAGACCAAACCAACCACACATAGCGAATTACTGCAGCAGGTGCCCGCAACCAGTGACGGAATATAGCTCTATGTCCTAGCAACAGTTGAGGTCATAGGAAGATGGGTACCGACTGCAGCAATCCCTAATCATGGTGGTTTTATAGCACCTTCCGCATTGGTGTAGCATTCCACCAGCAACAAAAAAATAACCAGATATCCCGCTCAGTCACATTATCCTGACACTTAGCCAACCATCCATTGCCATACCCTAGTAATGCTGAGCGCAAGACAAGATATCAACAAGTATCCATTTTGTAAGCACTTGGTCTAAGCCCATCTCTTACTTGTAATGAATGACGAGAGCTAAACAGGAAACATATATAAATGCCACCATCACTCACTCACCAATGCAGTACCAACTACACATAGCGAATTACTGCAGCAGGTCCCCGCAACCAGCGACTAACAGACCAAACCAACTACACATAGCGAATTACTGCATGAGGTCCCCGCAACCAGCAACCAACAAACCAACTACACATAGCGAATTACTGCAGCAGGTCCCCACAACCAGCGACTAACAGACCAAACCAACTACACATAGCGAATTACTGCAGCAGGTCCCCACAACCAGCGATTAACAAACCAAACCAACTACACATAGCGAATTACTGCAGCAGGTCCCCGCAACCAGCAACCAACAAACCAACTACACATAGCGAATTACTGCAGGAGGTCCCCGCAACCAGCAACCAACAAACCAACTACACATAGCGAATTACTGCAGCAGGTCCCCACAACCAGCGACTAACAGACCAAACCAACTACACATAGCGAATTACTGCAGCAGGTCCCCACAACCAGCGATTAACAAACCAAACCAACTACACATAGCGAATTACTGCAGCAGGTCCCGCAACAGCAACCAACAAACCAACTACACATAGCGAATTACTGCAGGAGGTCCCCGCAACCAGCAACCAACAAACCAACTACACATAGCGAATTACTGCAGCAGGTCCCCACAACCAGCGTTTAACAAACCAAACCAACTACACATAGCGAATTACTGCAGCAGGTCCCCACAACCAGCGTTTAACAAACCAAACCAACTACACATAGCGAATTACTGCAGCAGGTCCCCACAACCAGCGTTTAACAAACCAAACCAACTACACATAGCGAATTACTGCAGCAGGTCCCCACAACCAGCGATTAACAAACCAAACCAACTACACGTAGCAAATTACTGCAGGAGGTCCCCGCAACCAGCAACCAACAACACATAGCGAATTACTGCAGGAGGTCCCCGCAACCAGCAACCAACAAACCAACTACACATAGCGAATTACTGCAGCAGGTCCCCGCAACCAGCGACTAACAAACCAAACCAACTACACATAGCGAATTACTGCAGGAGGTCCCCGCAACCAGCAACCAACAAACCAACTACACATAGCGAATTACTGCAGCAGGTCCCCACAACCAGCGATTAACAAACCAAACCAACTACACATAGCGAATTACTGCAGGAGGTCCCCGCAACCAGCAACCAACAAACCAACTACACATAGCGAATTACTGCAGCAGGTCCCCACAACCAGCAACCAACAAACCAAACCAACTACACATAGCGAATTACTGCAGCAAGTCCCCACAACCAACGACTAACAGACCAAACCATCTACACATAGCGAATTACTGCAGGAGGTCCCCACAACCAACGACTAACAGACCAAATCAACTACACATAGCGAATTACTGCAGCAGGTCCCCACAACCAGCGACTAACAGACCGAACCAACCACACACCATCTCACCTCATAGCCGCATTTGCATCTAAATAAAACTGCATGAATCATCATTTCATCTACGCAATCATTCATATGAGCCTCAAAATAAAAATCCGTAAGGGGTGTTTTCAACATTTATATCATCGTACAAAAGAATACAACAAAGGTAGTGGGGATGTCAGTCATGCAAGGTTTAATAAATTGTTGGTAAACTTAAAACACATGTTCCCTGATTCTTCTTCATCGTGTCCTTCCACCAGTTATTTCAAGGGATTTTCGAGCAGAGGTATGATCTTTATTTGTGGGCTGTGCTCTCGGTGGTGGATGGTGGTAGCATGATTTTCAATCAGGTAGCTGATTCCCAGGGCCGCGATGTGGACGCTCCTGCTGTGGCCAGTTTGTCGATAGAAAGCCCGGGCCTACACATTAACATTAACCGACCCAAGGGATTTTTAACCTTCCACACCACAGACATGGTATGAGAGCAACCGGCATTTGATGACGCTGTAAGTTATACACAGCGGTGGAAATCCAAATTGGCAGAGGTGAGGGGGGGGGGGAGGGGCACGGGGACCCGAACCACCGACCCTCAGATCAGGCATCCAACCTAGAAAAAAGTCAGACCACTCCGCCACAGAGAACACCACCTGATGATATATGTTTACATGTACTACTTTGTGAGGATGTCTGCAAAAAGTAGCACTCCTTTTCACTTTTGTAAAAATGTTGTGAGAACTTTGGCTGCCCCCTAAATCATATTAGCACTCCTTTTCACTTCTGTAAAAATGTTGAAAACTTTGGCTGCCCCCTAAATCATATTCACCAGTACATACATTTCTTTCTACTCAGTCATTCAAATTAGTCTTCTAATTAAACCTACATAAATCAATTTTAAATTAGCCTATTACTGGAAACACCAATAAATCAGTGCTGGCAATTCATGTTTTTCCCGTTAATATATCAAACATTTACCCTTCCCATCTGCCCAACCAAACGATAAAAGCGATACACTATCTGAACCCAAATGGCAGTCAAAGAGGCGCAGAATCTCCACCAGTTGGGTGCCATTCACTCACCAGGGGGCAGCGGTTGCAGGACCATCAGGCCACCAGGGGGCAGCGGCTGCAAGACCATCAGGCCACCAGGGGGCAGTGGCTGCAGGACCATCAGGCCACCAGCAGCTGCAGGACCATCAGGCCACCAGGGGGCAGCGGCTGCAGGACCATCAGGCCACCAAGGGGCAGTGGCTGCAGGACCATCAGGCCACCCGGGGGCAGCAGCTGCAGGACCATCAGGCCACCAGGGAGCAGCGGCTGCAGGACCATCAGGCCACCAGGGGACATCAGCTGCACTCACCCGGGTCGACGGCCTACCGAGCACCGGTCGGCTTCCAACAACAGTGTTAGAACTAAGTGTTCAATGCTTACGTAGGCAAAGGAGTAGTCGCCCTGTAGCCGGCTAGAGAGAACAACTCAGTCAGGTGAGTGTGTGTGTGTGTGTGTGTGTGTGTGTGTGTGTGTGTGTGTGTGTGTGTGTGTGTGTGTGTGTGTGTGTGTGTGTGTGTGTGTGTGTGTGTGTGTGTGTGTGTGTGTGTGTGTGTGTGTGCGTATATGTGTGCGTACATGTGTATATGCGTGCATACATGTGTGCACGTGTGAGTGGTTGTTTGTATGTGCATATGTGTGAATGTGTGCGTGTGAGCGTGTATGTGTGCGTGCGTGTGTTTGCGTTAATGGATGGCATTTGGCCGACCAGACTTGTACTAAACAGTGCTTTTCACCAAAGAGTGAAACGTGGGTGGCGTGGGTGGCAGTTTCAGGCCTCTCTGAGGGACCGGCGCAACTTTGAATACCCAGATTACCCAGGGTTCTCAAAGGGCCCAAACATCACACCCCTGCATGTTTTGTGGGTAGCAGCTCACTGTGCAGCAGGTTCTGTGGAAAAGGACTTATAAAGGATTTCCACCACCAATCTGCCCTCTGATGGCAATGAAAAGAACTAATGATTTGGGTAGCGGCTCAATTTCCAACCTACTCTGTGGAAAAGGTCTTATAGAGGATTTCCACCAACCCCACCCTCTGGTGGCAGTGGCAAGAACTAAGGCTGTGGGTAGCAGCTCATTGCGCATGATCCACTGGAAAGTAGTTTCCAACAGGTATAAGTGTCAGGTGGTGAATTACACGACTGTCGTATGTTAGTGTTTCTGGTCACTCTTTATATAAAAGCACAAACAGCTCAGTCATTAGCCGGGGCGGCTACTGAGCAGTTGTGAGCAGAAGGTATACCACAGCGGCCTGCAGTACTCCATTACTTCCACTTAGCCGATATCCCCAGTCCCAAATGTTGGGTCTCTGGTGTAGCATCTGCTTGTGAATGCAACTGGTGCGGCTTTACAAAAAGATGAATGTGAAGAACTGTCACCCCACCTCACTAGATCATATATGGGTCCACTCTCTGCCTAACGGTGTGCACTCCGCTGTGCCACACTCCTACAGCACCATCTGCCATGACACTCCAAATGGATGCGGTAAAAATTCTTAGGTGGAAGCGATACGCCTTTAACCCATTTCTTCACCACTGCATTTGTGCGCTTTCCCCACACACGATATAGGGCATGGCACCGCATAGTCATTACATGTCTCCATATTGAATATCCGCTTTTCGGCGGATTTCCGCTTTTTGTTGTTGGTAATATGGATCATTTCTCCTCATATGCTTAGCATTGGAAAAAAAACCACCAGATCACAAGATCCCCCCACCCCCACCGCCTGAGGCCTCTCCTTCATGTAACTAGTTTTAACACGAAACATTAATTTAACGGTCAACACTTGTAGAAAGGCTGCTTGTTCTTGATGTCGGCCGTGGGCGGCCTTTCTCAAGGCCGCCACCAACGGGCGACGTGGGTGGTTGTTAAGAGTTTCACGTCCTAGCAACATCTAAGGTCATATTAGGACGGGATGGGCGACGTGGTTGGTTGGTTGTTGGAGTTTTACATCCTGGCAACATCTAAGGCCATATCAGGATGGGACAGGTGACATGTGTGGTTGTTGGAGTTTTACATCCTAGCAACATCTAAGATAATACCAGGACAGGACTCAACGTTTGAAAATGATTTTAGCTGTTGGCCACGCGCTTGCGTGAAGCGTCGTAATGTGATGGCCATTAGTTAAAGCTGCATAGTCCGATGAAGCATCAAATTTTCAAAATCAAAACAATTATCTGGATTTGATTCTACATATCTAACTTAGATACTGATGCACTTATTAAGTATTTGCTGCCACATAGAAAGGAACACTGAGTCAAATTAATAGAACCTGTTACTGCAGAAGCCTATGTTATCAGAGTTTTGGTGTGCTTGCCAAAATTATTTTCACACGTTTGAATTTCAAATATCTCAAAAGGTAGCCATTTCAATTAAAAGTTACTTCAAACTAAACTAAGGTAGATAATAATGATCAACTTATATTCTTCTCTCAGAAAAATGTCAGAAACTCAAAGCCATCGGACTCTGCAACTTTAAGCTTAAAACAATCAGGTTGACAGTGATAACCTAATGTACTTTAGCTCAGAGTAACTTTCATGAGAATTGAGTAATGCAAGAGATATTTGAAGTGTAAAATAATGAATGAGTTAAAGCCAACTTCAATATTCCATTGTTATGTTCACTAGGTCATGTTGCCAGCAAGTGTTCATGTTCTTAAGGAGGAAAACCCCCCAAAGTAATGATGAATGAGTATGCAAGTATGCTGGACCAATAACTGTCCTTATACGGGGTATGAAAGGATAAACGACACTCCGTAGCTTCAATCTTTGGGGTCCGTCCCCAGTATATTACAGTAACACTAGAAGATTTGAGTGACCAACCACACACAACATCCATTAAGCTAAGATTCCATACATGTGGCATGCGAATGTGATCTAAAAAAAGAGGAAAAACATGTATTTTGAGTTTCTGACATTTTCTGAGATAAATATATTAGGTTGATGGTTATAATCTACCTTGCTTTAATTTGAAGCCATTTATATTTGAAGTGGCTAACTTTGGAGATATTTGAAGTGCAAACATGCATAATTAATTTTGGCAAGTATGTCAAAACTCTGGAACCATACGTTTCAGCAGAAACATATTCTATTAAATTGACTCAGCAGTTCCTTCTATGTAGCAACAAATTCTTAAGAAGGGCATCAGTATCTAAATTATATATGTAGGATCAAATCTAGATAAATGTTTTGGTTTTGAAAATTTGATGTTTTTATCAGACTAAGCCTTTTAAGTCCGGCAACCAGCCTCTTCGGTAGGCATATAACGGGTGTTGGTGACCTTCCTTACGACACTGGGCACACAGCGGTCTTGTACCCCCAGAACAGACCGGGAAAAGCACCAACACGGGTACCCAGATCAGAGGTCTGCATCCACGCAGTCAGAGCAGCTGTGTGTGGGAGGGGAGGGGAGGAGGATGGGTGTGGGAGGAGGTTTGATTGATTGATTGGTGGTTGTTTTACGCCGTGTCGGCAGCATAGGCCATATTCACGGCGAGAAATGTTTGTTTTTTGTTCAAAACATCGCTTTTACATGTAAAAACAGACAATCAATTATGTGCCAACAGACACTCATTAAATTAGAAAGCTCACAATCATATATTTGTGGTCAATGGAAACAAATTCCCATAGAAAAAGAAAAGTTTTATTAATAATTGATAGAATCTATTTAGTAAACTATATGAGGTGGTACAGTCCAGCTGCCCTCAAAAAGGCTAAAATGTTTTCCTGTTTTACCTTAGTAAAAAGGTCATGCATACTGTCTGCAGTGTAGAACTGTTGGCGCAGGGCCAAAAAATCAACGCAACTTAGTAAAATGTGTTTGAGTGTCAGCGGGGACTGACACCCAATACATTCAGGGGGAGGTTCCCCCATGAGCAGAAAAGCATGTGTAAGCCACGAGTGGCCAATACGGCAGCGGCTAAGGACCACTTGGTCCCGCCGACCTCCCGCATGAGTCTGTGGTGGCTTTCCCACAGATGGTTCAATTTCTTTAAGTTTATTAATGTTTTCATCCCACTCATGTTGCCATTTGGATTTTATGTGGGTGGCTATTAGTGGTTTCAGATCAGAGTGAGGGATCAGACACGGTTCAAGATCACAGTTCAGGGCCTTCTTCGCAGCCCGATCAGCTCGTTCGTTTCCTTGTATGCCGGCATGGCCAGGCACCCAGCACAGGTGGATGTCATACCCATCCGTTGTCAGTTGGTTCATTTTATAAATGACCGTTGCTAGAATAGGGTGATTCGTTTTCAGTCCAGCAACAGCCAGGAGGCAAGAGAATGAATCACTGTATATAACATAGTTAGTGTGGTTGGATACCTCGATACACTCCAACGCGAGAAGGAGTGCTCGGGCTTCTGCAGTGAAAATCGAGCTCTGATCGGGCAAACGTACACCAAATTTTTCCCGTCGGCAGACTGCCGCAGCAGCTACCCGGCTTTGGTCTTTTGAACCATCAGTGTATATGGAGAGGTGGTCTGCAAACTGGCCTTGAATCTCTGCATGCAGTCCTTGGTACTCGAGTGGATGTGTCCCAGACTTCCTCAGTTCCGTGAGTCGGAGGATAACCGATGGCTTTCTCAATGACCACGGGGGATGTTCTGGGACTTTGGCATCCTCCAACACGTCCAAATCCACGCCCAAGGCCTCCAAATGAGGTTTCATTCGGAGTAGGAGGAGGTGTCAGAGGAGGGAGGGGCGGGGTGGGTAGGAGACGGGAGGGGAGGGGAGGGGAGGCAAGTGTTCATGTTCTTAAGGAGGAAAACACCCCAAAGTAATGATGAATGAGTACGCAAGTATGCTGGACCAATAACTGTCCTCATACGGGTTATGAAAGGATAAACGACACTCTGTAGCTTCAATCTTTGGGGTCCGTCCCCAGTTTATTACAGTAACACTAGAAGATTTGAGTGACCAACCACACACAAGATCCATTAAGCTAAGATTCCATACATGTGGCACACAAATGTGATCTAAATTTTTTTTAAAGGAAAAACATGTATTTTGAGTTTCTGACATTTTCTGAGATAAATCGATTAGGTGTGGGAGGAGGAGGGGGTGTCGGAGGAGGGGAGGGAATGGGAGGGGAGGGAGGAGGGGAGGGGAGGGGGAGGGAGGCATGGGGAGGGGAGGGAAGGGAGGGACGGTGCGGGAGGAGGAGGGTGTGGGAGTAGGGGGAGGGGGGAGGGGAGGGGAGGGGAAGGGGAGGGGGGGAGAGGGAGGGGAGGGGAGGGGAGGGAAGGGGAGGGATGGGGAGGGGAGGGGAGGGGAGGGGAGGGGAGAGGAAGGGACTACTCGCACACTGTACTTAACGCCCCCGACAGCCCGGGTCTCTGTAGGATCCGTTCTTTTTTTGCCAGTCAGGCGACGGGAATTCCAAGATAAACAAAGGAGAAAGCAAAACTGATGCTGTTGAAACCAACAACAGGGGTAAACAAACATAACCCTAACATAAACAAATAGTGAGACGAGTCGGGTATAAACACGGGGGTGGGCGGCCATACGGCGGGTAGCACTCACAGGGTTGGCGTGCACCTCAGTGTGCACACAGCATGCACACACCTCAGTGGTGCACACCTCAGTGTGCACACAGCATGTGCACTCACCTCAGTGGTGCACACCTCAGTGGTGCACACCTCAGTGGTGCACACCTCAGTGGTGCACACCTCAGTGGTGCACACAGCATGCACACACACCTCAGTGGTGCACACCTCAGTGGTGCACACCTCAGTGGTGCGCACAGCATGCACACACACCTCAGTGGTGCACACCTCAGTGGTGCACACCTCAGTGTGCACACACACCTCAGTGGTGCACACCTCAGTGGTGTGCACAGGATGCACACATACCTTAGTGGTGCACACCTCAGTGGTGCACACAGCATGCACACACACCTCAGTGGTGCACACCTCAGTGGTGCACACCTCAGTGTGCACAGAGCACGTGTGTATACCTCAGTGGTGTAGATCCAGCATGCACACCTTAGTGGTGTACACACTGTGTGTGCATGTCTACACACATGGAAATAATTAAGTGCATTACACGTTTGTGCATGTCTACACATGTGTAAATAGTGAATCCTGCATTACATGTGTGAGTGTATGTGTATGTGTGAGTGTATGAGTCGGAGGGCCGTGTGCCATTACAATAGTGATGCCTGCATTACATGTGTGTGCATGTCTACACACATGTAAATAGTGAAGCTTACATTATATGTGTGTGCATGTCTACACACACATAAATAGTGAAGCTTATAATATGTGTGTGCATGTCTACACACATGTAAATAGTGAAGCTTACAATACATGTGTGTGCATGTCTACACACATATAAATAGTGAAGCTTACATTACATGTGTGTGCATGTCCAAACATGCGTAAATAGTGAAGCCTGCATTACATGTGTGTGCATGTCTACACACATGTAAATAGTGAAGCTTACATTACATGTTTGTGCATATCTACATATGCGTAAATAGTGAAGTCTGCATTACATGTGTGAATGTATGTGTAAATAGTGGTGCCTGCATTACATGTGTGTGCATGTCTACACACATGTAAATGGTGAAGCTTACATTACATGTGTGCATGTCTACACACACATAAATAGTGAAGCTTACAATACATGTGTGTGTGCATGTCTACACATTCGTAAATAGTGAAGCCTGCATTACATGTGTGACTGTATACATGTGTAAATAGTGATGCCTGCATCACATGGGTGTGCATGTCTACACATGTAAATAGTGAAGCTTATATTACATGTGTGCATGTCTACACATGTGTAAATAGTGAAGCTTACATTATATGTATGTGCATGTCTACACATTCGTAAATAGTGATGCCTGCATTACATGTGTGAATGTATGTGTAAATAGTGATGCCTGCATCACATGTGTGTGCATGTCTACACACATGTAAATAGTAAAGCTTACATTATATGTGTGTGCATGTCTACACACGCGTAAATAGTGAAGCGTGCATTACATGTGTGTGCATTACACGTGCACGTACATAGTGATCAGATCTATCACAGCTGGGGATCTCGTCTCATTCATCCGACTATCCGCGATAAATCAGGGTCTGCATAACTCACATGTAGACCAGACGGGATGCTGAATCCCTAAGAACGCTGACTCGCTTCCGGTGGGGCAGAGGGGGGCGGGGGGGGCAGAGGGGGATTCAAACTGAAGACTTGCCAAATTCATACCTGTTGCTACCTAGCCTAGCGCTCGCCATAAACTAGGATAGTGCAAAGACTAGTTTGTCCATTCTCATGATAATGTGACTGAATGGGATATCTAAGAACTAAATCAATCATTCCTTACACACCGAGGTGTGTTTTCAAACTGTCAACAGATTAAAGCTGCACAATCCCATAAAAGTCTAAACCAAACCACATGTCGTCGAGATTTGATCCTACATGTCCAACATTTCCTAGCCTGGCGCTCGGCATTATTAGGATAATAACACAGTTGTCTCAGTGTCAGGGTAATGTGACTGAGTGGGATATCAGGTCATGGTGCTGGTGGCCTGGTCTTCCAATGGGGCAGCACTATAAAGTTGCCATGAGTGCGCACTGTCACAAGTCGGTACCCGTCCTGATATGACCTTAGATGTTGCTAGGACGTAAAACAACAAAAAACAAACAAACAAACAAACAAACCAACCAACCTGGATACTGTTGTACTGAATAAGCATTTATCTCTGCGTATAAGTTTTATTAAACCATTTATATAGTAACTGTCACTACTGCAAGCAATTCAAGCGTTTGATGTCTAGTGTGCACCAACATAAGTCCGCATGCTTTCACTTTCTCCAGAAGTTACCCGAAACCAAAGTAAAGTAGACTATAACAACCAACCTAACATATTTATTTATTAATCTAGCCGAAACTCAAAATCATCGGAATGTGCAACATTAAAGCGACGAATTAAAATATTAAATGATTTTAAATTCAGGTCTTTAAACAGGCTTTGGGTAGATGTTTAAACGCTGTAAAAGGGTGACATCGCTATTCTCCCACCCACCAGCTTCCGGTTTAATTTGGGGGCAGACTAATGCGCCTCACACCGCCATCTTCTCGGACCAGGCCATCTACGTGTGTATGTGTGTATGTGTGTAGGTGTGTGTGTGTGTGTGCGTGTGTGTGTGTGTGTGTTCCAGCAGATACCTGCACCATCCCCCATCTCCACACACACAGCCATCAAACACAGCCACACTTACCAGTGTGTGTGTGTGTGTCAGCGTGTGTGTGTGAGAGTGAGAGTGTGTGAATGTGTGTGTGAGCGTGTGTGTTCCAGCAGATACCTATACCATCCCCCATCCCCACACATAAACTACACACACATCCATCAAACACAGCACGCATCCACACTTACCAGTGTGTGTGTGAGTGTGTGTGTGTGTGTGTGTGTGGTTGTGTGTTCCAGCAGATACCTACCTGCACCATCCCCCGTCTCCACACACACACAGCCATCAAACAAAGCCACACTTACCAGTGTGTGTGTGTGTGTGCTTGTGTGTTCCAGCAAATACCTGCACCATCCCCCATCTCCACACATACACAAATCCATCAAACACAGCCACAGTTACCTCTGTGTGTGTGTGTGTGTGTGTGTGTGTGTGTGTGTGTGTGTGTGTGTGTGTGTGTGTGGGTGTCAGCAGATACCTGCTCCATCCCCCATCTCCACACATACACAAATCCATCAAACACAGCCACAGTTACCTCTGTGTGTGTGTGTGTGTCTGTGTGTGTGTGTGTGTGTGTGCGTGTGCGTGTGTGTGTGTGTGTGTGTGTCAGTGTGTGTGTGTGTGTGTCAGCAGATACCTGCTCCATCCCCCATCTCTACACATACACTACACCCACTACCATCAAACACAGCACACATCCACACTTACCAGTGTGTGTGTGGGGTGTGGGGGGGGGGGGGGGGGGGGGGGGGCGAGAGAGAGTTAAGGACCGACCTCAAGGAATGATGCTTATTTTATCATCGGCAGCTTCGTATAAATCTAGGAGCATGGCCTTTTAGTCACCCCCCTCCCCCTTCTACACGCCCCCTTCTAAACCCTCTCAACTCGGACCTAAAAGGAAGTGTCACTAACTGGCACACCACTCAGACTACCAGATTTAACAGATGTGAACAAAACGGATAGAATTTGAATTTTCAGTATGCACAATGACGGCCGTGGACTGCGCGTCCTCACGGCCCACTCAGGGATAAAAATGGGGGTGGGTGGGGGGGTGGGGGGAGCGGAAATGCTGATATTCTCCCATAGGCCTAGCAGTGTCAGGGAATCGCGGAAAATTCACGGAAGTCGGGTTTGAGACATATTGGTATACACTGATAGTGCTGCAGCATTTAAAGCACGTATTAGACTAGTAGTATATGCTGACAGTGCTGCAGCATCTGCACCACGTATTAGTGCACGCTGATAGTGCTGCGGCGTAAAACAACGTATTAGTTGATCGTGCTGCGGAATTGAAAAATCCGGTAAATCATGGAGATCTTTCATCATGTCTCCCATTTCTTTATGGCAGCCTGGTGGGTGTTGTGATGTGGGTTAAACATGGCCATGGACTGCGCGGCCTCACAGCCCGCTGTGTTGGTGCCGAGTTGAGCGGGTTGTCCTCCCCCGTTTCTTTATGGCGGCCTGGTGGGTGCTGTGAGGTGGGTTAACCGTGGCCATGGACTGCCCGTCCTCACGGCCCGCTGTGTCGGTGCCGAGTTGAGCGAGTTGTCCCCCCCCCCCCCCCCCGGCTTTTTATGCCGGCCTGGTGGGTTAACCGTGGCCATGGACTGCGCGTCCTCACGGCCTGCTGTGTCGGTGCTGAGTTGAGCGAGTTGTCATCCCCCATTTCTTTATGGTGGCCTGGTGGGTGCTGTGAGGTGGGTTAACAGTGGCCATGGACTGCGCGTCCTTACGGCCCGCTGTTTCGGTGCCGAGTTGAGCGAGTTGTCGTCCCCCATTTCTTTATGGTGGCCTGGTGGGTGCTGTGAGGTGGGTTAACAGTGGCCATGGACTGTGCGTCCTTACGGCCCGCTGTTTCGGTGCAGTTGAGCGAGTTGTCGTCCCCGCGTCCTCCCAGCCCGATGTGTTGGTGCCAAGTTGAGCGAGTTGTCGCTCCCTCCCCCCTCCCCCCGTTTTTATATGCCAGCCTGGTGGGTGATGTATGGTGTGTTAACCGTGGCCATGGCCTGCGCGTCCTCACGGCCTGCTGTGTTGGTGCCGAGTTGAGCGAGTTGTTGTCCCCCATTTCTTTATGGTGGCCGTGTGGGTGCTGTGAGGTGAGTTAACTGTGGTCGTGGACTGTGCATCCTCACAGCCTGCTGTGTTGGTGCCGAGTTGAGCGAGTTGTCCCCCACCCCCAAAACTGCACTTCCTCACAGCCCGCTGTGTTGGTGCCGAGTTGAGCGAGTTGTCTTCGCCCGTTTCTTTATCCCTGCCTGGTGGGTGTTGTGAGGTGGGTTAAGCGTGTGGACTGCACTTCCTCACAGCCCGCTGTTTGGGTGCCGAGTTGAGCGAGTTGTCTTCGCCCGTTTCTTTATCCCTGCCTGGTGGGTGTTGTGAGGTGGGTTAAGCGTGTGGACTGCACTTCCTCACAGCCCGCTGTGTTGGTGCCGAGTTGAGCGAGTTGTCTTCGCCCATTTCTTTATCCCTGCCTGGTGGGTGCTGTGTGGTGGATTAACAGTGGCTGTGGACTGTTTGTCCTCACATCCCGCTGTGTTGGTGCTGAGTTCAGCGAGTTGTCGTCCCCCGTTTCTTTATCAAGTTTAGGGCGGCCTGGTGGGTGCTGCGTGGTGGGTTAACAGTGGCCATGGACTGCACGTCCTCACAGCCTGCTGTGTTGGTGCCGAGTTGAGCGAGTTGTCGTCCCCCGTTTCTTTATCAAGTTTAGGGCGGCCTGGTGGGTGCTGTGTGGTGGGTTAACAGTGGCCATGGACTGCGCGTCCTCACGGCCTGCTGTGTTGGTGCCGAGTTGAGCGAGTTGTCGTCCCCCGTTTCTTTATCAAGTTTAGGGCGGCCTGGTGGGTGCTGTGTGGTGGGTTAACAGTGGCCATGGACTGCGCGTCCTCACGGCCTGCTGTGTTGGTGCCGAGTTGAGCGAGTTGTCGTCCCCCGTTTCTTTATCAAGTTTAGGGCGGCCTGGTGGGTGCTGTGTGGTGGGTTAACAGTGGCCATGGACTGCACGTCCTCAAGGCCTGCTGTGTTGGTGCCGAGTTGAGCGAGTTGTCGTCCCCCGTTTCTTTATCAAGTTTAGGGCGGCCTGGTGGGTGCTGTGTGGTGGGTTAACAGTGGCCATGGACTGCACATCCTCAAGGCCTGCTGTGTTGGTGCCGAGTTGAGCGAGTTGTCGTCCCCCGTTTCTTTATCAAGTTTAGGGCGGCCTGGTGGGTGCTGTGTGGTGGGTTAACAGTGGCCATGGACTGCACGTCCTCAAGGCCTGCTGTGTTGGTGCCGAGTTGAGCGAGTTGTCGTCCCCCGTTTCTTTATCAAGTTTAGCGCGGCCTGGTGGGTGCTGTGTGGTGGGTTAACAGTGGCCATGGACTGCGCATCCTCAAGGCCTGCTGTGTTGGTGCCGAGTTGAGCGAGTTGTCGTCCCCCGTTTCTTTATCAAGTTTAGGGCGGCCTGGTGGGTGCTGTGTGGTGGGTTAACAGTGGCCATGGACTGCGCGTCCTCACGGCCTGCTGTGTTGGTGCCGAGTTCAGTGAGTTCTCGTCCCCCATTTCACATACAGAGTTCGGACCGCGATGTGCAAGATTTCACTCCAGCAACAGCATGTGGGTAATTTGTGTCGTGTATATCAATATATAAGCTTTGCTGAGGGTTCTCTTCAAATATAATATATAGGTATGTATGGAGGAGATATGTGCCGTCAAGCCAACTTTCTAATGGATACAGTTTTGAAACAGTTATGGATAAAATCTAATACATATAACCCCTGACCCCTGCCCCATATCCACCTCACCGAATCACCATTACACACCCCCGACTATCCATCTTGGTCATGCACAACCTGCATGTATCACAGCACGTACATATCGGGACCATCTTTGATAATACTGCAACAGGCACCCATAACTCGGCCATAACGCGCGTGCGCAAAGCCCCAGAGAGCATCTCTATTGGGGGTGGGTGGTGGGGGGGGGGGATCAGGATAAAATGCTGGTTTCACATAATATGCCTATAACTATGCTTATTAGATTCAGAAGTCAAATATAGGAAGGCATTTGAAAACATTGCCCCCATCTGATGTCAAACTGAAACTATCACTGTATCACTGAGAGTTTCTTGCAGGGATTGGTGTCACTACCTGAAATCTCCCAACGTAGAAACAACACCCCATTCACACAGCAAATCGTGGAGCCATCAAACCGAAATACACAACAACATTGAAGCGACATCTCAGCACACGGCTACACTGGACTGGTCCTTCACCGCCCATCGCTGATTCATTACACGACTATAACGTAGGCTGAAGCGGAGTTTCTCATGGTGAGGTTCACCTGACCTCAGGTGATTGTGGCTTGCTGTTGGGAAGTGATGATAAATAATTTGAAAATGAAGGACACTGGCATTGTCTTTGCAATTACCAATTGGGAATATAAAATAACATGCCTTCCTTAAAAGGAACTGCTACATTAATAATCAAATAGAAAACCATTCTATTATTAATAATTATAAATAAGTAACTCTAGCATTGCTCCCCGTGCTAGCCTTTCAGATGTATCGGGACTGTCTGATAAAGATTGTGGGGAATGTGCTGGAATGTGCTGGAATGTGCACACTTCACATTGATATATTGATTTGGGGGAAGGCGGGGGCGGGGGCGGGGGTCGGGGGAGGTGTGAGTGCTGCTTCCCCCCCCCCCCGTGTTTTTTTTTTTTAAATATAAAGAGAGATTAGTAATTCTACAATAAACCAGAACTTTCAACAGTGGCTTTTCACTCATTAGAACTCCCGATTATTGGGGGTCACCTGCCGATTATTGGGGTCATTGAGACAGCTTCTGTTGTTGTAAAGAATGAAGCTCTACTTCACTGTCCCATTGTTATTTATATTTTGTCATTATGACCCAACCACTCCGTCGTGTAGACTGGTCACGCACGACCCAGGAAACTGCTGAACTGATCAACTTCATAGACCTTTTCCACAGTACACGCGCAGTGAGCTTCTAGCCACAACATGAACTATCGCCGCTGTCACCAGAGGTCGGGTTGGTAGTGAAAATCCTCTAAAAAGACCTTTTCCACAGAGCATCCCGTACTGTGAGCTGTACCCACCACATTAGTTCCTCCACTGCCACCAGAGGGAAGATTGTGTAAATCTTCTATTGTACTAACCTTTGTACCTAGTTATGTTGTACCCACAACATTAGTAGGTACCGGCAGCGAAAAAAAAAATTAAATGCATAGGGTGCACTATTTTTATTCCTTCTTGTAGATGTTGAAAGTACAAGCCCAAACAGTTAGGCTATATGTATTATTGTTCTTGAGATAATAATTCTTTAAGATTAAATATATCAAAATGTATCAACATTGAATTAAAAGTGGAACTTTGACCAAATATAATAAAAAGTGGAAGGATGTGAGGGGAGTTCTGCTAACCAATTTCCATTCCACATATATAAAGGAATTTAAATGGTCAATTGCTAAATCAATTAGACAATCAGAGTTTTAATAAGACAATGTCAAAAACTGCAATTCATAACCAAAAACAAATCTTTCTGATTTGGCCAAATAGCCATTTTCAAAGCTTGGTATTTTCTTGGAAAACTGCAACAAGACTGATTAAATGCTAAATAGTTCACCTATTCATTACACTGTAACACCCCATTTCTTTTCAGAGCTCTATCTGCAGGGAATCACCATTGTGAACCTAGTGTGGTCAGCATGTTAGTGTCAATATTCTGTTTGCGTCTCCTTGCACTAACTAGCACTATAGTAAGATTGGTATCATTGGAAAGGGAATCAAATTGTCTATCTATCCATCCCAAATCTTATTAGGTTTAAAATATTTTGTAATTCAGTAAAATGGTTTTAAACTTTCAAAATAATTTAAATTGCAGAATTTGACCTGATTGACCTTTTTGACCTATGGCAAACTTATATGGATAGAAAGCTCAGGTCATTGCACTTCTTTTGCTACCATCCATGACTTTCTACGATGTAGTGCAAGGAAGCGCGAGCCCATTAAAGAGACTCTGTTTTCATTGACACCAGTAATGAAGGAATATTCACTAAATACACTCATCATACAAATGGATTTTACTTAAATACAACCTTACTATATATTCAATCCAACATCGGATAGAATATATGTTGATCTTCTAGGTTATGGAATTTCATCAAAATCAGATACATACAGAAATAGATACAAGCATGTGAATATTGATGAAAAAAACACCATTCCTGCACTTTTGTATGGGGCCGCCGGTACCTAACATTACTTCCCCCGCTTCCACCAGAGGGCGGATTGTGTAAATCTATTGTTCATCGAAGTGGTTGCCTGTTTGGGTGAACTGTCAACTTCCCCTATCCCTGACTGCCTCACCGTGTACTGGTTCTCGCCGCTCACACCAGTGGGCGCCACCAACAGTACTGGACCGCCTACACATTCCCTCCGGTCGTTGGAAACCCTTTCATTCCGGCGATCGAATAAATGAATACATCACAATTAGTACCATAAGTGGTAATATTAGTAGTAGAATTAATAATAATTCTAGTACTAATATAACATAATAATATTGCATACAGTAGTAATATTATAAGTAGTAACCTTCCTGTTCCCTCCTCCATTACCCCCCTGGGCCCGTATGCATGGAGCGGTGTTAGCGGCGTGTGGTGTTATACCTCTAACTCTGGGTACCTATCTCCGGTTATCGTCGTCGTCGAGAACTATGTCAAGCCGTATGCATGGGTGCTTAAACGGTGAGTGTTAGCTAAACGTGAATGTATTTATAGATTTGGGAAATCCCTCTGCGTTTGTAGCCATATATTAGGCTCAAATCTATTGAATGCGATCATATTTAACAGAATTACATACGCAATAAGTGAAATGTTATCAATTTGGCCCTAAGGTCAAAGCGTTATTAGGGCTACCGCCGCATTGGCGGCGATATTAATAGTTATATTTTCGAATCGACGAAGGTACAGTAAACAAACCGCCGCCGCCGCCAGTATGGAAAGCGACGTCGATGCGGCGATTTGTTTACTTTACGTTCGTCGATTCGAAGATGTAACTATTAATATCGCTGCCAATGCGGCTGCTGCATTAATATCGCTTCGTTTTTAGGGTTAATTTGCTTAAATTTCACTTATTGCGTATGTAATTCTGTTAAATATGATAGCATTGATTAGATTTGGGCACCTACCTCACACTAACCTAACACTAACACCTCTGTAAACCTGCTATGAGCAGAGTTAGAATTTCCGGATTTAAACGCGTGGTGTTAGGCCTAACACTGCTCCATGCATACAAACTTTTCGGCGTTAAACCAGAAATCCCGCCTTAAACGCATTTTGACTCGGTAACACCGCGCCATGCATACGGGCCCAGGTCCTGGCCCCTTCCATTACCCCCACCCCTCCACCCTGCTCCCCCGTCCCTTCTCCTCGCCCTCCACATAGATGTCTCCCTGATGAACCAACACGTCCATGTATTGCTACACCACACGACTCCGATATTGTTCCGCGACCCGCACTCTCCAAGCGGATCATCAGGCACCAGCAGGAGGCGTTTGTAACGAGACCATCAGCTGAACAGTGGTTGGAGACCCATGCTGCCACCTGGTGGGTGGTGGATGAGTGACAGGCCTCACAAAACGGGCCGCGCCGTCCAGCAAACAGACAGTTGGGAGGGGAGGGAAGGAGGGAGGGAGGGAGGGGAAGGAGGGAGGGGAAGGAATGGAAGGAGGGGAAGAGGGGAAGGAGGGAAGGAGGGAAGGAGGGAATGGTGCTGAGAAGACATGTTTGATTCCAGGGGTGGTAAATTTGAAGATCAAGCAATAAACAAACAAGTATTGAGTACTGATTACCACGAACCCTGACCATCCTGTGGCCAAATGCACAATAAACTACCAACTACACACACTGAATCAGCGGTGAACAGGTCACACGCTGACATAATAAATTACTGGATGTACCAGCAAGCTGCACACACTGCCTACAACCTGAACCAGCGGTGAACAGGTCGCACACCAACATAATAAATTATTGTATGTACCTGCAAGCTACACACACTGTATACAACCTGAAGCAGCGATGAACAGGTCACACACCGACATAATAATTTACTGTATGTACCAGCAAGCTGCACATACTGCATGCAACCTGAACCAGCGGTGAACAGGTCGCACACCAACATAATAAATTACTGTATGTACCTGCAAGCTGCTCACACTGTATACAACCTGAAACAGCGGTGAACAGGTCACACACCAACATAATAAATTACTGTATGTACCTGCAAGCTGCTCACACTGTATACAAACTGAACCAGCGGTGAACAGGTCACACACCGACATAATAAATTTATGTACCTGCAAGCTGCACACACTGTATACAACCTGAAGCAGCGGTGAAAAGGTCACACACCAACATAATAAATTACCATATGTACCTGCAAGCTGCACACACTGTATACAAACTGAACCAGCGGTGTACAGGTCACACACCGACAAGAACAAAAGTCCATGATAAACTATAGTATGTACCAGCAGATACACACAGTACGCACAACCTGAACAAGTGACAAACTGGTCAACTTAGAAGTGAGGTATTGTCCAATCTAAATACATCAGTGTGGGACCTAGAGCCCTTATGACACAGTTTGTGGACTGGTATATAAGCGAAGCGCACAATCAGCCGCCCAGGTACCAGCAGGTTAAGGGCGCATTCCATATACGCGTAATGCGTAATGCGTTATGCGAATGCCAGCATTCCATATGCGCGTAATGCGTATTGCATTATGCGTTATGCGTTATGCAGTGAAGTATATAAAAAGTATATGAAAAGTGTGTGTGACTCTGTGTCTCTGTGTGTGTCTCTATGTGTGTCTGTGTGTCTGTGTCTCTGTGTGTGTCTCTGTCTGTGTCTCTGTGTGTGTGACTCTGTGTCTCTGTGTGTGTCTCTATGTGTGTGTCTGTGTCTCTGACAAAGAGACACACACAGACACACACAGACACAGACACATATACACACACAGAGACACACACATAGACACAGAGACACACACACAGACACACACAGACACACACAGAGACACACACAGAGACACACACACAGAGACACACACAGAGACACACACACAGACACAGAGACACACACACACAGACACAGAAACACACACAGAGACACACACACAGACACACACACAGAAACACAGAGACACACACACAGAAACACAGAGACACACACACAGAGACACACACACAGACACACACACAGAGACACAGAGACACACACAGAGACACACCGGGTACTAGAAGGGTACTAGAAGGGTACACACAGACACAGATACACACACAGATACACACACAGAGACACAACACAGACACACACACAGAGACACACACACAGAGACTCACACACAGACACAGAGACACACACACAGACACAGAGACACACACAGAAACACACAGAGAGACACACACACACAGAATGGGACGGTCCAAACATGGCTCAGTTTAGCTTGCTTGGAGGGATGTTAGGACCGTCCCAAATATGAAGACTGCTTCCTAACAGGTCCGCCGCATAAACCTACATGTTTGCACCGTCCCATTCTTCATACTTCTCATGAAGACCGTAATTATCAGTCGCCTCCTCCAGCCTTATATCAATGGACAAATGCGACTGATGCTTTTCTGTTCGCACCACCTTGTCCCGGCTGTCCGTAATTATCAGTCGCCTCCTCCAGCCTTATATCAATGGACAAATGCGACTGATGATTTTCTATTCGCACCACCTTGAAGACTGCTTCCTAACAGGTCCGCCGCATAAACCTACATGTTTGCACCGTCCCATTTTTCATATTTCTCTGTGTGTGTCTGTGTCTCTGTGTCTCTGACAAAGAGACACACACAGACACATATACACACACAGACACACACAGAGACACAACAGAGAGACACACACACAGAGACACACACAGAGACATACACACAGACACAGAGACACACACACAGAGACACACACACAGACACTGAGACACACACACAGACACACAAACAGAGACACACAGACAGAGAATGGGACGGTCCAAACATGGCTCAGTTTAGCTTTCTTCGAGGGATGTCCCGGCTGTCCGTAATTATCAGTCGCCTCCTCCAGCCTTATATCAATGGACAAATGCGACTGATGCTTTTCTATTCGCACCACCTTTACGCATTACGCACCGATCGCTACATGGAGCGATCGGGATAATGGATTTTATTCGCATTCGCATTCGCATTCGCATTACGCATTACGCGTATATGGAATGTAGCTCATAGGTTTCAAGGCGTTTCGATTTTTTGTCGCATTCGCATTACGCGTATATGGAATGCGCCCTTTACACACAGGCTGTACGTACAAGCTGTGCCCCGGGTACCAGCAGGTTACACATGGGATGCACGTACAAGCTGTGCCCCGGGTACTAGCAGGTTGCACATAGACTGTACATACAAGCTGTGCCCCGGGTACCAGCAGGTTACACATGGGCTGTACGTACAAGCTGTGCCCCGGGTACCAGCAGGTTGCACATAAACTGTACATACAAGCTGTGCCCTGGGTACCAGCAGGTTGCACATAAACTGTACGTCCAAGCTGTGCCCCGGGTACCAGCAGGTTGCACACCGGCTATATGTACAAGCTGTGACCCGGGTACCAGCACGTTACACACGGGATGTATGTACAAGCTGTGCCTCAGGTACCAGCAGATTACACACGGGCTGTATATACAAGCTGTGCCCCGGGTACCAGCAGGTTATACATGGGCTGTACGTACAAGCTGTGCCCCAGGTACCAGCAGGTTGCACATAGGCTGTACATACAAGCTGTGCACCGGGCACCAGCAGGTTACACACAGGCTGTACATACAAGCTGTGCCCCGGGTACTAGAAGGTTGCACACCAGCTATATGTACAAGCGGTGCCCCGGGTACCAGCAGGTTGCACACAGGCTATACGTACAAGCTGTGCCCCGGGTACCAGCAGGTTGCACATGGGCTGTACGTACAAGCTGTGCCCCGGGTACCAGCAGGTTGCACATGGGCTGTACGTACAAGCTGTGCCCCAGGTACCAGCAGGTTGCACACTGGCTATATGCACAAGCTGTGCCCTGGGTACCAGCACGTTACACATGGGGCTGTATGTACCAGCCGTGCCAGGGTACCAGCAGGTTGCACACGGGATGTATGTACAAGCTGTGCCCCAGGTACCAGCAGGTTGCTGACAGGGGGCGTATTCGATTAACCAACACTTTTTGCCGCATACGCAGACTCTACATCCTCAGGTTGCATAATCGAACACTTTCCAACACGCTCGGGGTAAAAAAAATAGTGGTTTAATCCAAAACTCTTTTTTGTTGTTGGAATACGCGATATAACTACAGAAAAATAGGATTTAAAGTATTTTATGATTGCATTTATTTCCATTTCATTATTATACAACCAAAGACCATTAAAAAAACACGTAGGAATTGCACTGGTAGCTGTTATCCTACAGGTACCAGACGTCATCGCTCCTAACCAACCCCAGCCCAAGAGGTGGGTTACAGGGGTTGGGTCGTTTTGCACACCGGATGTGTATTTCTCGACTCCACTTGCGGTGTTCGATTTGAAATTCTGACGACTCAGTTGATCCGAGTCGTGTTAATCGAATACGGCCAGGCTGTATGTACGAGCTGTGCCTCGGGTACCAGCAGATTGCACACGGCCAGTACACGGGCTGTACGTACAAGCTGTAGGCGTTACAACGCTCCGTGCTGCGTACCTACCTGTAACACCCCCCCCCCCCCCCCCATCCCCGCGCTTATCGCGGACTCTTCTCGCCGCGCTCAACACCCTGTCGACCTGTACCTGTTATCAGGGCTCCCCGGGCTCCTCCATCAGCACGCCCCCACACCCACACCCACATCCCTCTTCACACCCCGAGAGCATTCCTTTCCCACCTCCACACCCACTAAAATACAACACCCACCTCACCCACTAAAATCCAACATGAGCCTTAGCCACTAAAACACAACACCCACTAAAACACAACACCGACCTTACCCACAAACACACAACACCGACCTTACCCACAAACACACAACACCGACCTTACCCACAAACACACAACACCGACCTTACCCACTAAAACACAACACCCACCTCACCCACTAAAACACAACACCTACTAAAACACAACACCCACCTTACCCACTAAAACACAACACCCACCTTACCCACTAAAACACAACACCCACCGTACCCACTAAAACACAACACCCACCGTACCCACTAAAACACAACACCCACCGTACCCACTAAAACACAACACCGACCTCACCCACTAAGACACAACACCCACTAAAAACACAAAACACACTAAAACACAACACCCACTAAAACACAACACCGACCTCACCCACTAAGACACAACACCCACTAAGACACAACACCTCCCTCTCCACCCTGACACCCACACGTGCACCTCCCTTTTCCCTTACATCCACTCTCCTACCCCAGCAGTGTGTGATATGCGTGATTGCCGGTTTGAATTGGTTCGTTTTTTTTGTTGGGGTGCGAGGTTCTTTTACAACGCACGGTTGTCTGTAATTAATGATCACCATGCACAGTACCAACCAATACACTCTCACACACTCCCACACACACTCTCACTCTCTCACACACACTCGCACTCTCTCACACACACTCACTCACACAATCAATCAATCTCTCTCTCTCTCTCTCTCTCTCTCTCTCTCACACACACACACACACACACACACGGGGGATGGCCGAATGAGTTAGAGCGTCCGTCTCCGTGTTGGTAGATCGTGGGTTCGAACCCTGGTTGAGTCAAACCAATGACTTAAAAATTGATACTTGTCACTTCCTAGCCAGCCGCTCGGCATTATTAGGACAGGGCAAGGACTGGTGTGCTCAGTGTCAGGATAATGTGACTGAGTGGGATACCAGGTCATGGTGCCGATGGCCTGGTTTCCCAGTGGGATAGCACTATAAAGTCGCCATGAGGGCGCACTGTCACAAATCAGTACCTGTCCTAATACGACTCTAGATGTTGCTAGGACGTAAAACAACAACAAACAAACAAAACAAACTCTCACACACACAAACTCACACACACACACACACAAACTCATACACACAAACTCACACACACACAAACGCACACACACACACAGCGCATCATCTCCGCACTGTAGAACCCCCACCCAGCACCCAGACCAGTCCCACGAGAGGCCCTCGCCTGTGTTCCAACCACGGGGCGCGGGAAGCTACGATCGCTTCTGTCAGGGGGGTGGGGGAGGAGGAGAGAGCACGGTGTCTACAGGGCGTTTTGAACCAACACCTCTGCCGTTCATGGCCTAGTATTTTAACCATTAGACTATGGAGTCCCTGCAGTGGCTGGTCTGGCAGGGACAAATAGTTTTGCGCCTGTCTTGACATGTTCTTGCCGGTGTGAAACCTCTATTTGCTCCCCGAGAGAGTGCCGCTGGTAACTTGCAAAAGCCAGCAGCACTTCAACACATTTGCAGGCAGCTTTCATGAAATGGACATTTAAGACCGACTCATGGACATCACTTTCACAGCAGAGGGCTAAATGGAGAGTGGCAGTCAAGGAATGAAAGCAGTCTTTGTCGCATCACGACCGACAGCATGATGCTCCCAGGTGCAGCCAAACTGCTCATGCCTACTGTGCACGTGACATTTCACCTCCGAAGGCCAGGGCACTTCAGCACACTAGCACCTGCTGCAATTGTTGGTTTTATTACAATTGCTGTTGCAAATATCCAGACAGCAGTTACACACACAGATATAGTTCAACACGATACAGTATATACCATTATATTCATGAGAATGGAACCAATGCCATGCTAGTTGTTGCTTTTGCAGATGCATATTGCACCTGGTGTGGGAATCAAACACATACCTCTGCCATTCCAGGGCTCGTTCCTAACCATTAGTCTATCTAAGCTCCCTGGTGCAATCACCCTACCCATGCTGATATATCCATGTGCCATTTCACGTGGCCAGGTCAGTGCACCTAACTACACTTTTTATCAGAGGCCCCCTTCCCCGCCTTTATTTATCGATAGCCCTTTCAATTCCAGAGACGCATATTAAAGTTGCATAGTCCGATGGTTTTGAGTTTGTCATTTCTGTGATAAATGCATTAGGTCAATCGTTATGATCTACCGTACTTTACTTTGAAGTAACTTTTATTTTAAATGTCTAACTTTGGACATATTTGAAGTATAACCATGCAAAATTAAGTTTGGCAAGCACACCAAAACTCTGACACCATAGGCTTCTGCAGTAACAGTATTCCTTTCTTTGTTGCGACAAATGTTTAATAAGTACACTAGTATCTCAGTTTGATATGTAGAATAAAATCTAGATAATTGTTTTGGTGTTGACAAACTGATGCTTTCCTCGGACTATGCAGCTTTAAGGTTATGGTGGATGCTGGCACAAAAACGATCAGGCGGCGACTTGTTGGTGAGACGGGACCGTGCTGACACAGCGTTCGCCTGCTGGTTCCGGGAGGGTGGGACAACAAACGCACATCAGCAGGTGGGCGCTCGCGCAACTTCACGGCATTGGTGCCCCCTGCCTGGTGATGGCCACCTCCAGTGGCGCCCCCTGGTGACTTCTACAGGAGTTACTGCACTCAAGCTGCTAAAAATCGCTTCAACGTCCAGTTTCATATTCCAGAACCACGTGAGCATTGCTTCGAATTCTAATAGACTTTTCCACACAGCATGTACTCACACTATTGCCAGAGGGCAGGTTGGTGGTGAACATTCTCTTTAAGAACTTTTCCAACAGAGCGGGTACAGTAAATTGTTCCTCGTGACATTAGTTCTTGCCATTGCTATCATAGCTAGTTGGCTGTAGAAATCTTCTATAAGAACTTTTCTACAGAGCATGAGGTGGTGGTGGTGGTGGTGGTGGTGGTGGTGGTGGTGGTGGTGGTGGTGGTGGGTTGTGGTAGTCGTACTTACATTTTTAAGGCTGGGCGATAAGTATGACTGAACTTCGGTAGGAAACGCTGGACACAAAAAAACTCACCTGGAAGACACAACACACAATGTAAGCTCGTTATTCACAGAGTATCATGGTCAGGGGGAATGGACACAACACACAATGTGAGCTCATTATTCATGGAGTATCATGGTCAGGGGAAAAAGACACAACACACAATGTGAGCTCATTATTCATGGAGTATCATGGTCAGGGGGAATGGACACAACACACAATGTGAGCTCATTATTCATGGAGTATCATGACCAGGGGAAAAAGACACAACACACAATGTAAGCTCGTTATTCACAGAGTATCATGGTCAGGGGGAATGGACACAACACACAATGTGAGCTCATTATTCATGGAGTATCATGGTCAGGGGAAAAAGACACAACACACAGTGTGAGCTCATTATTCATGGAGTATCATGACCAGGGGGAATGGACACAACACACAATGTGAGCTCATTATTCATGGAGTATCATGGTCAGGGGGAATGGACACAACACACAATGTGAGCTCATTATTCATGGAGTATCATGACCATGGGGAAAAGACACAACACACAATGTGAGCTCATTATTCATGGAGTATCATGACCAGGGGGAAAATACACAACACACAATGTGAGCTCATTATTCATGGAGTATCATGACCAGGGGGAAAAGACACAACACACAATGTGAGCTCATTATTCATGGAGTATCATGACCAGGGGGAAAAGACACAACACACAATGTGAGCTCATTATTCATGGAGTATCATGGTCAGGGGGAAAAGACAACACACAATGTGAGCTCATTATTCATGGAGTATCATGACCAGGGGGAAAAGACACAACACACAATGTGAGCTCATTATTCATGGAGTATCATGGTCAGGGGGAAAAGACAACACACAATGTGAGCTCATTATTCATGGAGTATCATGACCATGGGGAAAAAGACACAATGCACAATGTGAGCTCATTATTCAGAGGGTGAAGGTGACACCGCTTATAATTGTAGACAGTAGTCATATGACTTACAAGACAACAGAAGATGGGTATAAAAGAGAAAAAACTAATTAAGTACAGCAATAATTGAAATAGTCCAGATCAGGGATGAAAGTGGTCTCCAGCAAAAAACAAGCCTAAATTATTACACCGACGACGAATTTCAGCGATACCGCAGATTTTCTCCCATAGACAGGGAATCACGGGGAAAATAATGTGAGTCAGGTTCCAACTAGTCTTGTTGTGATTGTATTATCGCCCATATCTAACACTTTCTTGTTTAGGTTTTATGTTCTAGCTACATCTAAGGTCATATAAGGAGGCCATTCGAATCACCCAACTGTTCGTCATATACATCCCATTTTTGACAATTTTGTTTAAAGCTGCATAGTCCGATGAAATATCAAAAATTTCAAAACCAAACCAATTATCTAGATTTATGCACTTATTAAGCATTTGTTTCTGCGTAGAAGGCAATACTGAGTCAATTTAACAGAACCTGTTGCTGCAGAAGTCTATAGTGTCAGAGTTTTGGTAAGCTTGCCAAAACTAATTTTCCATGTTTGTGCTAAAAATATCTAAAAAGTTTACCATTTAAAATAAAATTAACTTTGAACTAATGTAAAGTAGATTCTAGTGATCGATCTAATATATTTATCTCAGAAAAAATGCAGAAATTCGAAACCATCGGACTATGCAACTTTAATGTTAATCGGTGAATATAAGAAATCCCAGAAATCTGCGAAACCGCGAAGATCTTTCATCCCTGCCAGATCAGTGCTAAACCCAAAACATAACACGGGGCTCGCAATAGCAAATTCTACAGTGTTTGGTTACTCAGGGTTATTTCTATGCTTAAGCCCCCCAACCAACCTATGATATACATGGCAGTGAAAATTTGCTTAAAAGCTTTGGTACATGGTACATTGTTTGTTTGTTGTTTTACGTCCTAGCAACATCTAAGGTCATATCAGAATGGGTACCGACTTGTGACTGTGCACTCATGGCGACTTTATAGTGTTGCCCTACTGGGAAACGAGACCACCAGCACCATGACCTGATATCTCACTCAGTCACATTATCCTGACACTGAGCCAACTAGTCCTTACCCTATCCTAATAATGTCGAGCACCAGGCTGCGACAACTATACATTTTTAAGTCATTTGTTTGACTCGACCAGGATTAGAACCCATGAACTTATGGGTTCGGATCTCCCAAAACACCAGATGGATGCTCTACTCATTCGACCACCCCACCTGGTAGAACTGTACTGTAACAAATGAGTGAAGGATGTGCACACACCGTGTTCAACAAACATAATTACGTAAGCTTAACGCATTAGACCAAATCTTTTATTCGCTTTCAATCTGTGCGTTTATAGTAGTACACATCTTCAACGGACAATTCTACATCCAGACCAATGTTGTCCTGACATAACAGGCGTCCTTTCATCAGAGGCACAATTAAATGAAACCAAAAAAACACTTTGTTTGCACATAGCATGGGGTTCGCCAATCACTGGTATACTCCGTCCTGATATGACCTTAGATTTTGCCAGGACGTAAAGTTCCAACAATCAACCACTCACTGTGTAAAGACTAGGTCTCCATAAAGTAAAGTTGAATCCTCACACGCCCAGTCAGTCCAGACAAACAGTGCCGCCACCTAGCGGATTTATTGAACAGTACTGTGCGCCAACACGGTGTTGGTTCCCTCCACTAGGGGGCAGCACATGACCCATGAGCTCGACACGGCTATACGGTTACACGACCCTTGGTTTAATTATGCGTCACTGGGCGTGGTCATGGTCATGGTCACGTGGTTATTTTTAGATATGACAATGCGATTTAACACCAGAACACGAGGAGGTTCCTTTCAGGGTCAGCTACTGGAGAAGATTCACACATTTCCTGATGGAGACTCCAGAATTGTTCGTCTCAGTCCTTTTCTCTTCCCCCACAACCTCCCAAAAAAAGGTTAAAGTTAAAGTGGCATAGTCCGATGAAAACATATAATTTTCAAAACCAATACACTTATCTACATTTGATTCTACATATTCAACTTAGACAGTGGTGCACTTATTAAACATGTATTGCTGCATAGAAGGGCATAATAAGTCAATTAATAGAAACCGTTACTGAAGTATATGGTGTCAGAGTTTTGGCGTGCTTGCCAACATTATTTAGGCTTTTTTTTTTTTTTACGTCAAAGCTATCCAAACTTAGCCATTTAAAATTAAAGTTACTTCAAACTATAGTAAAGTAGATTATAACGATTAGTATAAAAAACTATAATATATTTATCTCAGAAAATAGCAAACACTCAAAAGCATCGCACTATGCAACTTTAAATATCATGACAATTTACTGTTTATTGAGGTTGATATTTTAACTATGTAACCTCCCTGAAATGGCTGGAAATTGCATTTCAAAGCCTCTACATTTATAAAAGTCCCAGGGAGATATATTAATATCCCCAGTGCCATCGACACTCATCCGTTACAAGAATGTAAGCTCCCCCAAACAAATATTCCAAGCTATGGTCCTGATATATCTTGATGACAACCCATTGTATACGAAGATATTTCTTTAATTCTTATGTTTAACTGACCGATGTATGTTTTGTACGAACACACCCACACAATTACATGGCAATGCATTGGGTGAAAGCTATAGCTACGATAGTGGTATATATAGATGTGATAATGTTTTATCAGATAGTATGAAGTGCTAAAGGCTCTGTCACATTACGACGCATCTCACAAGCGCGCGGCCAACAGGTAAAATCACTTTTTTACATCGAGAAGCGTAAAACTTTTCGGCGCAGGGGGCAAAGTTGGATGTCTGCATACCGCATAGCCAACGTATGGCTAATGTGCTTCCGGGCGAAAACTGCTCAAATTACGCTCACGGTACGTTCGAAGAACGCTGGTGAATGTTATATATATTATTCAATAGCCAGAACTATGCCTCATACGTTACATATGTCAAAACACGTTGGAGAAATGCTAAACGTATGTGAGACTTACGTTATCCATACGTTGTCAGTAGGCGGACTGTACGTTCCCACTGCCTTTAATGTATGTCAACATAGTGCAATGTAGTGAACAATGTTGGTCTAACATACATCTAACGTACATTGACGTAGCCTAACGTACGGCCGACGTAAAATCCACATGTTGTTGAATGTTGAAAGTTTTGTGCATGCACAAAACTTTGCCGACCCCCTGACACGCCATGCTGTATCTCGACGAACATTGACATATACCAATGAGCGCCTAACGCATAATGATGTATCCCGATGTAGCTGGCAAAAATCACATACATCGGCATGATGCGTCGTAATGTGACAGCCCCTTTAGTCAGTAATGGACAGATCAGACAACCATCAATATGTTGATTTTGGGGATGTGCATGTAGTGGTGTGAATCATGAATTGCTGGGTCTTACGTCCTAGCAACATCATAGGTCATTATAATGGCTACTGATGTGGAAACTTGCACACATAGCGGTTTTGCAGTTGTGCCCCAGTAGGACAACAACTAGCCTGGTCCTAGTAACACCAAGCACCATGGCGGGTTTGTAGTTGTGCCCCAGTAGGACATGGTGCCACCAGTACCTTTACCGGACACTTCACTCGTCACAGACACTGAGCCAACAACAACTAGCCTGGTCCTAGTAACAGTGAGCACCATGGCGGTTTTGTGGTTGTGTCCCAGACTGGTCCTAGTAACACCAAGCACTGACTGGTCAGCGAGTGATCGCCAACCACTCAGTGACCATTTCGGAAGATTTTGGTCGTAAAGAGGTTAGCGACCAGTCACTGACTGCTGTGCCGGTGTAGGACGTTCAAAACACTACGCCGTTCAAAACACTACGGTAGTGTTTTGAACCTACGTTCAAAACACGACGGTAGTGTTTTGAACTTAGGTTCAAAACACTACTGTTAAGTTCAAAACACTACCACTACGTACGTTCAAAACACTACCCAAGTTCAAAACATTAGCTGACCCTGCTGCGGCGTTTGAAGCACGTATTAGTAGTATACGCTGATAGTGCTGCGGCGTTTGAAGCACGTATTAGTAGTATACGCTGATAGCGCTGCGGCGTGTGCACCATGTATTAGTATACGCTGATAGTGCTGCGGCGTTTGAAGCACGTATTAGTAGTATACGCTGATAGCGCTGCGGCGTGTGCACCACGAACGTCAAACGTCATCCCTCCCTCCCTCTGTGTGTGTGTCTCTGTGTGTGTGTCTCTGTGTCTCCGTGTGTGTGTCTGTGTCTGTGTGTCTGTATCTGTGTATGTGTGTTTCTGTGTGTGTCTGTCTCTGTGTCTATGTGTGTGTCTCTCTGTCTCTGTGTGTGTCTATGTGTGTCTCTGTGTCTCTATGTGTGTGTCTGTGTGTGTCTCTGTGTATGTGTGTGTGTCTCCATGTCTCTGTGTGTGTCTCTTTGTCTGTGTGTGTCTGTGTGTGTGTCTCTGTGTGTGTCTCTGTGTCTCTGTATGTGTCTCTGTGTCTGTGTGTGTGTCTGTGTGTGTGTCTGTGTGTGTATCTCTGTATCTGTGTGTGTGTCTCTGTGTGTGTGTCTCTGTGTCTGTGTGTGTGTCTGTGTGTGTGTCACTGTGTCTTTGTGTCTCTGTGTCTTTGTGTGTGTCTGTGTGTGTGTCTCTGTCTCTGTGTGTGTCACTGTGTCTCTGTATGTGTGTGTGTATCTGTGTCTATGTGTGTGTCTCTGTGTGTGTCTCTGTGTCTGTGAGAAGAGCAGATGGGATGGCCGAATGAGTTGAGCAACCCTCTCCTGCTTTGGGAGATTGGGGGATCCGAACCCATGGGTTTGTGTCTGTGTGTGTATCTCTGTATCTGTGTGTGTCTCTGTGTGTGTCTCTGTGTCTGTGTGTGTGTCTGTGTGTGTGTGTCATTGTGTCTCTGTGTGTCTGTGTGTGTCTCTGTGTCTGTGTGTGTTTCTGTGTGTGTCTCTGTGTCTGTGAGAAGAGCAGATGGGATGGCCGAATGAGTTGAGCAACCCTCTCCTGCTTTGGGAGATTGGGGGATCCGAACCCATGGGTTTGTGTCTGTGTGTGTATCTCTGTATCTGTGTGTGTGTCTCTGTGTCTGTGTGTGTGTCACTGTGTCTTTGTGTGTCTGTGTCTCTGTGTTTCTGTGTGTGTCTCTGTGTCTGTGAGAAGAGCAGATGGGATGGCCGAATGAGTTGAGCAACCCTCTCCTGCTTTGGGAGATTGGGGGATCCGAACCCATGGGTTTGTGGGTTCGAACCCTGGTCGAGTCAAACCAGTGACATAAAAAGTTATACTTGTCACTTCCTAGCCAGCCGCTCGCCATTATTAGGATAGGGCAAGGACTGATTGGCTCAGTGTCAGGATAATGTTACTGAGTGGGATATCAGGTCATGGTTCTGACAGCGTGGTCTCTCAGTTGGGCAGCACTATAAAGTCCCATGAGTGCGCACTGTCACAAGTCGATACCCATCCTGATATGACCTTAGATGATGCTAGGACGTTAAACAACATCCAGCAACCGGCTGACCCACATTACTACATACTGCTCCACCCTAAGAAAATAGAGTAGTGTTTTGAACTTAAAGGTAGTGTTTTGAACTTAAGGATAGTGTTTTGAGCGTGGCCACAGTAGTGTTTTGAACTTACCATCAACCAGGTTCAAAACACTACCGTAGTGTTTTGAACCTAGGTTGAAAACACTACCGTAGTGTTTTTGTGGGGTAGTGTTTTGAACTTACTACACCGGGAGCGTGAGAATTTTGGTCGCCGAGCAGTCGCTAAAAATCGACGAGCGGTCACTGACCGTGTCTTTGATTCCATGTAGCGAGTCGGTGGCAGGGAGGTCAGGCTCAACTATATATACGGGTTTCTTCCAATTCTAATATCTAACAAAAAATGTGACTATTAGTGTTACTGTAGTAATTAGCAAATGCTAGTATGACTACGGTTATAATCCGAGATCTTGATACAATAAAGTGATCTGTTAACTGAAACGTTTGTCTCTAAATAACACATTGCATTCACATGTTATTAAAACCAGACAGGATGGCCGAATGAGTTGAGTGTCCGTCTCCTCTTTTGGGAGATCGGGGGATTCGAACCCCTGAGTTTGTAGGTTTTAACCCTGTTCAAGTCAAACCAATGACCTAAAAATGTACACCTGTCGCTTCCTCGCCTGACATTCGGCATTATTAGGATATTGCGAGGACTGGTTGGCTCAGTGTCAGGATAATGTAACTGAGTGGGATATCAGGTCACGGTGCTGGTAGCCTGGTCTTCCAGTGGGGCAGTACTATAAAGTTGCCATGAGTGTGCACTGACACAAGTCGGTACCCCTCCTGATATGACCTTAGAGGTTGCTAGGATGTAAAACAACAAACATGTTATTAAATTACAATACAGTGTTCCATATTATCATCAGTTATCCAACCATGTAATAATTAAATTGAAATAGATCCTTGAATTGCTACTTTATGTCGCAGACAATGTTAAAGTTTCATAGTCCGATGAAAGCATCAAATTTTCAAAACACTGGACAAGTGGAGTGTAATTTTCACTTGTCCGAATTCTCACTTGTCCAGGACAAGCGGACAAGCTCTTCTTTCAAACGCTGAGATGGATAGATGGAGGGTAGAATGGACGGACACACATGTTGTATTTCGGGAGGGACTTATTCTTCCGTGCGAACGAAAAGAATGCCATTCGCCCCTATGTCGTGAGCTGCCGTCACAAGCCCCTATGTCGTAAACTGCCGTCACAAACAAATATGGGTACAGGCAGAAATAGGGGCAAAACCAGACAGTTTGTTACGCGGGTAGACTTGGCAGACATTGATTGACGAGTGTTGGCACTTTGCATTGCAGCCATGATTGTGTCTAGTCTGGGTTCAGCTGGTCTGACAATTAGGTGGGTGACTGGTTTGTGTACAGTGGGTATCATCATGTGTACGGCATGGAGGAGGGGTCCGTATTGATAGTCATTGATAGTCAGTGGTTTGTGTACAGCTGGTATCATCTTGTGTACAGCGTGGAGGAGGGTCCGTATTGATAGTCATTGATAGTCAGTGGTTTGTGTACAGCTGGTATCATCACATGTACGGCATGGAGGAGGGTCCGTATTGATAGTCATTGATAGTCAGTGGTTTGTGTACAGCGGGTATCATCACGTGTACAGCATGGAGCAGGGCCTGTATTGATAGTCATTGATAGTCAGTGGTTTGTGCACAGTGGGTATCATCATGTGTACGGCGTGGAGGAGGGGTCCGTATTGATAGTCATTGATAGTCAGTGGTTTGTGTACAGCTGGTATCATCACGTGTATGGCATGGAGGAGGGGTCCGTATTGATAGTCATTGATAGTCAGTGGTTTGTGTACGTACAGCCGGTATCATCACGTGTACGGCATGGAGGAGGGTCCGTATTGATAGTCATTGATAGTCAGTGGTTTGTGTACAGCTGGTATCATCACGTGTACGGCATGGAGGAGGGTCCGTATTGATAGTCATTGATAGTCAGTGGTTTGTGTACAGTGGGTATCATCACGTGTACAGCATGGAGCAGGGTCTGTATTGATAGTCATTGATAGTCAGTGGTTTGTGCACAGTGGGTATCATCACGTGTACGGCGTGGAGGAGGGGTCCGTATTGATAGTCATTGATAGTCAGTGGTTTGTGCACAGCTGGTATCATTATGTGTACGGCATGGAGGAGGGGTCCGTATTGATAGTCATTGATAGTCAGTGGTTTGTGTACAGCTGGTATCATCACATGTACGGCATGGAGGAGGGTCCGTATTGATAGTCATTGATAGTCAGGTTTGTGTACAGCTGGTATCATCACGTGTACGGTGTGGAGGAGGGGTCCGTATTGATAGGCATTGATAGTCAGTGGTTTGTGTACAGCTGGTATCATCACGTGTACGGCGTGGAGGAGGGTCCATATTGATAGTCATTGGTAGTCAGTGGTTTGTGTACAGCTGGTATCATCATGTGTATGGAGTGGAGGAGGGTCCGTATTGATAGTCATTGATAGTCAGTGGTTTGTGTACAGCTGGTATCATCACGTGTATGGCATGGATGAGGGTCCGTATTGATAGTCATTGATAGTCAGTGGTTTGTGTACAGCTGGTATCATCACGTGTACGCGTGGAGGAGGGTCCGTATTGATAGTCATTGATAGTCAGTGGTTTGTGTACAGTGGGTATCATCACGTGTACAGCATGGAGCAGGGTCTGTATTGATAGTCATTGATAGTCAGTGGTTTGTGCACAGTGGGTATCATCACGTGTACGGCGTGGAGGAGGGGTCCGTATTGATAGTCATTGATAGTCAGTGGTTTGTGCACAGCTGGTATCATCATGTGTACGGCATGGAGGAGGGGTCCGTATTGATAGTCATTGATAGTCAGTGGTTTGTGTACAGCTGGTATCATCACATGTACGGCATGGAGGAGGGTCCGTATTGATAGTCATTGATAGTCAGGTTTGTGTACAGCTGGTATCATCACGTGTACGGTGTGGAGGAGGGGTCCGTATTGATAGTCATTGATAGTCAGTGGTTTGTGTACAGCTGGTATCATCACGTGTACGGCGTGGAGGAGGGTCCATATTGATAGTCATTGGTAGTCAGTGGTTTGTGTACAGCTGGTATCATCATGTGTATGGCGTGGAGGAGGGGTCCGTATTGATAGTCATTGATAGTCAGTGGTTTGTGTACAGCTGGTATCATCACGTGTATGCCATGGATGAGGGTCCGTATTGATAGTCATTGATAGTCAGTGGTTTGTGTACAGCTGGTATCATCACGTGTACGGCGTGGAGGAGGGTCCATATTGATAGTCATTGATAGTCAGTGGTTTGTGTACAGCTGGTATCATCATGTGTATGGCATGGAGGAGGGTCCGTATTGATAGTCATTGATAGTCAGTGGTTTGTGTACAGCTGGTATCATCACGTGTACGGCGTGGAGGAGGGGTCCGTATTGATAGTCATTGATAGTCAGTGGTTTGTGTACAGCTGGTATCATCAAGTGTACGGCGTGGAGGAGGGTCCATATTGATAGTCATTGATAGTCAGTGGTTTGTGTACAGCTGGTATCATCATGTGTACAGCATGGAGGAGGGTCCGTATTGATAGTCATTGATAGTCAGTGGTTTGTGTACAGCTGGTATCATCACGTGCATGGCATGGAGGAGGGTCCGTATTGATAGTCATTGATAGTTAGTGGTTTGTGTACAGCAGGTGTCATTATGTGTATGGCGTGGATGAGAGTCCATATTGATAGTCAGTGGTTTGTGTACAGGGGCTGTCACCACGTGTATGGCATGGAGGGTCTGTACTGATAGTAACATAGTGTAAATACAACATAGTGTAAATACGGGCGAAAATAGCTTTAGTATGGAACATGAAGTAGAAACTGTAGTTCCATGATCAAATGGCTACATATATTGGCACAGATTTGGTGAAATGGGAGAGAATGCAAAAATCCAAGATGGCGGCCATAGAAAGCCGTCGATTTAGATTTTAAATCGTATTAAACTAGCCATTTTTTTTTTCAACTCAAAGGTACCGGGTCAATATGAAGACATCTACAAAGAATAAATGTTGCTTCTTAGATTGTGAAATTAGGCTCTCATTTCATTAACCCGCTTTTTCGACCGTTTTATATAAGGCTGGTCTTCACCCGTGTACTGCGAGTACCGTGTGAACCCTTTATCTAGTGTAAGGCGTGGTGGAGGGGTCCAAACTGAAAGTCATCGATAGCCAGTTGTTTGCGTACAGCGGGTGTCAACACATGTATGGCGTGGAGGGTCCGCATCGATAGTAATTGTTTGTGTACAGCGGGTATCATCACATGTATGGCGTGGAGGAGGGGTCCGTACTGAAAGTCATCGATAGCCAGTTGTTTGTGTACAGCGGGTGTCATCATATGTACGGCGTGGAGGGTCCGCATTGATAGTAATTGTTTGTGCACAGTGGGTATCATCACGTGTATGGCGTGGAGGATGGTTCCGTACTGAAAGTCATCGATAGCCAATTGTTTGTGTACAGTGGGTGCATATGTACGGCGTGGTGGGTCTGTATTGATATTAATTGTTTGTGTACAGCGGGTGTCATCACGTGTACGGCGTGGAGGAGGGTGTGTATTGATAGTCAGTGGTTTGTGTACAGCGGGTGTCATCACGTGTAGGGCATGTGTCACCACGTGTACAGCATGGAGGAGGGTATGTATTGATAGTCATTGATAGCCAGTGGTTTGTGTACAGCAGGTATCATTATGTGTAGGGCATGTGTCACCACGTGTACAGCATGGAGGAGGGTCAGTATTGATAGTCATTGATAGCCAGTGGGACGCTTAGAACCACTCTCTTCTACCACACAGGGGGACTGCCCCAACAACTGACATCAGGGGGACTGTCCCAACAATACACACCAGATGGACTTCCCCAACAATACGAGTGTTCCGAGATACCGACACTGGACCCAGTACACCACTAACCAGGCTCCTGACCATGCTCGGATGAGGTGGAGGGACACAGTATCAATCCATAAAAATGCTGCATTGTACATGCCAGGCAGAGTGTACCACCATGGTTGATTGATTGATTGATTGATCGTGTGTGTGTGTGTGTGTGTGCGTTTGTGTGTGTGTGTGTGTGTGTGTGTGTAACGACCCCCCCCCCCCAGCACAAAAAGTAGACATCGGCTATTGGGGATTTTGAGTGAGTGAGTGTGTGTGTATTTATGTGTGTGAGTGTGTATGTGTGTATGCGTGCAATGTCCTGGTGGAACAAATAGAGGACCCTGCTGCAGGGGTTGATGGGGCGTATACCATGCAGCGTTCAAAATAAGAGCTTGTCCGGGACAAGTGAAATCTCAGACGGATAAGTGAAAGTCACACCAGAGTTGTCCGGTGGACAAATGAAATTATTTGCTTATTTCTATCACTGCCATGATTACTAATTAGAACAAGGTATGGTTCCCAGAGTTAGCTTGCTAGTTGAGGTGCCAGACCGGAACAGCTGGCAAACACACCTACAGGAAGTAATATTATAATTTATATCATACAGCCTATTCGCAAGGACGATTTTACCTTAAATCTACATTAGAAACAAATGTATGGCAAGAGCCTTAACAAGTTTAGTCATCAGGAAGCATTTGCTGATAGTGGTTGAATGTCACCAGCCACACCTTGCAACATGTAAGCTGAAGCTGTGACCCAGCGTGTTTACACAATGGGTCGCAGCATCAGCCCTTCCTGAGGGACCAGCGGACACAACTCAGACTACCCAAACTGGACTCCCCAGACTGTGGGTAGCAGTGAACATGTGAGGGACCAGCGGACATAACTCAGACTACCCGAACTGGACGCCCCAGGCTCCAAAGCAACCAACATGTGAGGGACCAGCGGACATAACTCACACTATGCGAACTGGCCTCCCCAGGCTGCGGGAGGCAGTGAACATGTGAGGGACCAGCAGCCATAACTCACACTACCCGAACTGGAAGCCCCAGGCTCCAAAGCAACCAACATGTGAGGGACCAGCGGACATAACTCACACTACCCGAACTGGCCTCCCCAGGCTGCGGGAGGCAGTGAACATGTGAGGGACCAGCAGCCATAACTCAGACTACCCAAACTGGACTCCCCAGGCTGCAGGAGGCAGTGAACATGTGAGGGGCCAGCAGCCATAACTCAGACTACCCGAACTGGACGCCCCAGGCTCCAAAGCAACCAACATGTGAGGGACCAGCAGCCATAACGCAGACTACCCGAAATGGACTCCCCAGGCTGCAGGAGGCAGTCAACATGCGAGGGACCAGCAGCCATAACTCAGACTACCCAAACTGGACTCCCCAGGCTGCTAGAGGCAGTGAACATGTGAGGGACCAGCAGCCATAACTCAGACTACCCAAACTGGACTCCCCAGGCTGCGGGAGGCAGTGAACATGTGAGGGACCAGCGGACATAACTTAGACTACCCAAACTGGACTCCCCAGGCTGCTAGAGGCAGTGAACATGTGAGGGACCAGTGGGCATAACTCACAGTACCCAAACTGGACTAGTGGAAGGCAGTCAACATGTGTACCTCTGCGATTGGCGCCTTGCCTGGTGAGCTGTACTTACATTGTAAGTTACAGGTTCCCAGCCCCCCCGCCCCACCCCCTTACCCTATCCCTCTCCCTGGAAAAGGAAGTCAAATGGCCACAGGCCAGCTTCATGTTTACAAACTACAAATACCCAAGTAGTGCACTTACATACACATACCACTTAGCAGGCCGCCCAACAACCGTGCACCCTGCAGCACCAGTTCAGAACATCTGATCAGCGCGCCTAAAGTTGCACTGTCCAATGGTTTTAGTTTGGAGCTATGTTTATTTCAAACTTGAAATGTTTGAAGTGAAAACACTCAAAAGGTGCTGTGTTTAAATAGTATACGGTTTCATCGGATCATGAAACTTTAAAGATTACATGTGAAAAATCCAAATCCAACCAACATCCGTAATGCTGTTATCTCACGACACCATCGCCTAGCTGATTTATAAACCACCGTCTACCGCACTCTTATTTAAAATAAAGTTGAATGGTCCGATGGTTTTGAGTTTCTGTCATTTTTAAAGATGAATATATTATGTTGATCATTATAATTGTAGTAGTCTGAACCGACCTCCAAAGGCCCTGTCACAACTCACCGGATTGGGGGAAACGGACAGAAACCGAACAAAGTCCGTTTTGTGTCCATACAAGTTTTTAACATGCACAAAACTAGCAATGGACGCCACCAAACTGACATCTACGGTTCTTGTCCGGTTTGAGTTTGTTTCATCCGTTGGCTATCCGTTCATGTACGTTTCATGCCCGGACTAGATAATTCTGTCCGTTGCTCAATCCGGTGATGTGTGACAGGGGCTTTAGGCAAAGAGTCACATTGACAGGTAAACATAGATATGGTGATTGCATAAGGGAGCCTAGGCAGCTAAATGGTTAGCACGATAGCCCCATATTGGCAAGAAGTGTTAGTTTGAATCCTGAACTCTAGGCACAATATTTCCCATTTTCACCCCACGCCCAATATAATAATATATCATAACATTAGTTTGCGGGGATAAAAGTGGTCTCCGGGAAAAAAAGCGGAAATGCTGATATTCTCCCACAGGCTTAGCATTGTCAGGGAATCGCTGAAAATTCCTGGAAGTCGGATTTCATACATATTAGTAGACACGGATAGTGCTGCGCCGTTTGAAGGATGTATTAGTAGTTTTCCGCTGCTAGTGCTGTGGCATTTGACCACATATCGGTATATGCTGATAGTGCTGCAGTGCTAGAAGCACGTGTTAGTAGTATACGCTGCTAGTGCTGCGGCATTTGCACCACATATCGGTATACGCTGACACTGCTGCGCCGTTTGAAAACATCCAGGCAACATCTAAGGTCATATCAGGAAGGGCGCAGCGTATTAGTATATACTTATAGCTACAGGAAAAATCCCGGAAATCCGCGAAATCGCGGAGATCTTTCATCCCTGAGTTTGAAGTAATTTATATATTTTACATGGCTAACATTGGATATATTATCTGAAATACAAACAAGTCATATTAATTTTAGCATCAAAACATGCACATGATTACACAGTACAGGCTGAGTGAGCCGTCTTGGTATTATAGGGTCTTTGTATAAACATACACTAATAAAGTCTGTACTAGACTACTAAATGACTGAAACGTACAATCCTCCAAGCATTGTTTATCCCATCATTACTAACAACCTACTTACTCAAACTACTTCATGTAGTCAAATAACACCCGAGGTATTAACCTTTTAAGCATAACCCTACAAGCTAACCACACTCTATCTAACAGAATAAACAAACCATTCTACTAACACTCCATCTCAAAATGTTAACTCCAACGACATGATAATTTTACAACTCACAACATAGTAGGCATACAAACCTATGAAGGGAAACTATGCACCTAACCACTCAGTAATGTAAAGGTCTAATCAATACACATGTATGTATCTAAGTGTGTATGAATACAACATATAACTGCTATTTTATGTGAATTGTCAAACTATACCATATGTAAGTCTTTGAATGTTTGATATTGTTATTTCAGCTGATTTGAGCTAGCTGCTGATGACAATATCAGACTACATATACATATATTGTAAATAACTGTATTGTCACATGGCTGGAAGACCAGTGCCACAGCGCTGACAAAAGACTTTATTCAAGGAATAAACTATATTTACAACAACAAAAAACCGCTGACACCATATGCTTCAGTAGTAACATGTTCTTTTCAATTTACTTTGTATTCCCGCCTGAATGAAGTGGTTAAATTTGTGTCAAATGTCAGTAAAATGCACAACACAACGATAACATTGATAAAGGGGCTGTCACATTGGGTTTTTTCGCGGGAGCGTAAGGCGGCGTGAGCACGTTACGTCATATACGTCGGTATACGCCACCATACGCTACGCCGTCATACGCCGATCCTCCAACAAGCCTGTTTCCTTGCTCAAAATTTTCAGCGTATGGCAGCGTATGGATCATACGCTGCTCATACGCTATGCATATGCCAGCATAGGCTACGCATAGGTTAGGCGTATGCTGGATTGACGCCGTAGTGGTGTCACGCTGTATACGTCGTAGTGGTGTGACACTACGGCGTATGGCGTTAGCGTATGGATTTTAGACCTATACGCCGTCATATGTTTCGCATACGCCCTCATACGCGCGTCCGTCCAAATTTTTTTTTAGCATGCTCAAAAATTTTCGGCGTATGGCTCATACGCTCGACGTAAGCTATGTGTACGCCAACATAGGTTACGCATAGGTTGGGTGTATGCTGAACTTGTCAATCACAACTGTCAAACCTCATCACAGTACGCCGCGCATAGGTCGGGATACGCTTTGAATACGCCACCATAGGCTAGGGGTAGGTTAGGCATAGGTTAGGCATAGGCTGGGCGTACGCTTCAGATGCTGCTGGGACCTCGTGCGTAGCATATGACGGTGTATGGGTCGAAAACCGCATACGCCGGCATACGCTAACGCCATACGCCGTAATGTGTCAGGGCCTTAAACAAGTCTCGTGAAATTTACATAAAAAGATTTGTTGGCCACGAAATGAACACGGAGGATGTACACGGAGCACCAAGTGACGTCATCAGTACACGCTTCCCTGAAATGTCCCCACAGGTTCTACACCGGTGTTGCGGATTCCGAGGGAAACCAGTTTGCCAGGGACACTTCCATTCAAATGCATTGTCAACGGCCGTGAGCAAATCTTCATACAGAAAAAATCAAATATCTCTAAAATTACACCACATAAGCCGTGTTTACACGGGCAATTGTAAAGCGAATTAGACAAAGCGATTTATATGAAGCGAAGTAGTGGCGCGTTTACACGAGCGAGTTTGAAAGTATGTCGGCGACCGGGAACCAGCAGCCTTAGTGGTGCGCCTGTAGCCGGCGAGCACTGCTATTTGTTTAGTTTACACTCATCGATTCGACGCCGATGTAGCTGCTACGTTAATATCACTTGGAATTTAAGGTTAGTTTAATTAAATTTCATTATTTGAGTATGTAATTCTGTTAAATATGATCGCATTCAATAAATTTCGGCCTAATCGGTCCCTAACACTGCCGGGCACCAGCAATTAGTTACAGCTGAGCCCGTAGCCGGCGAGCACCGCTATTTTACACTATCGCCGCCCGGGAACCAGCTGAATCGATTCATATAAACTACCTCGCAAGGTGGTTTACATAAAGTGAATCATATGAAGCAAATCGGACCTAATCTGCTTCAGTGGAGCGTTTACACGGCGAATGTGAGGTGAACTAGGCAAGGCGATTTATATGAAGCGACTTAACTACCCGTGTAAACATGGCTATAGAAACAAATTGCTTCGTACACATATAGAAAACATCTTTATCATTAAGATTATATTAAATTGATACGGTTAGGGTTCTTGATTTCTATTAATTTTGAATAAAACTAATGTTTTTCACTGCGCGTACCGTCCAACTCAAGGCATTGTCAATGGCCGTGAGCAATCTTCATACCGAAAATACAGGAAAGGTTAAATATCTCTAAAATGACACCACCTAGAAACAAATCGTTTGGTACACATATAGAAAACATGTTTACCAAAAACATTATATTAAATTTATAAGGTTAGTGACGATGCTGTTCGATTTTGACACATGCGCAGAAGCAATGTGTCCCTGGCAAACTGGTGTCCCTGGCAAACCGCAACACCGGCGCACATTGGTCAGCACATCAATTTGGCAGCGAATAGGAATCATCTTTTTCAACAGAGCTGGCCACAATAACTTAAGAACAGTAAAACCTCTCTATACCGACCCCTCCACAGATCGACCACTCCCCTATATCGATTGCTTTATTTTGGGTCCCAACAATACCATTGTAAGGATATTCTAACTCTCTAAACCGACCACACCCCTAAATGGACCACTTAAAGTCGCGCCCATGGTAGGTCGATTTAGAGAGGTTTTACTGTAATTACCAAAAGCGATTTTGTTTACAGTGTACACATGGTTCGTAGTACTAGAGCTACTTTGTTAGACAGCCTTGAGACCCATAATGTAGACTTAGCGCCAAAGCGCCATAATGAGGGTTCAGCATGAACAATTTGGTTGGGATACTGACTGACTGTTGTCACCCACCCACATATCTGACTAAGATATGCATGCACCTTCATGCATTTGTTGTTAGTAATGCTACATAGAAAGGAAACAAAGTCAATAGAACCTGTTATTGCTGAAGACTCTGGTGTCTAAACCAAAAGTAATGGTGCACGTTTTCACATCATATAGCTCTCAAATTAGCTGTTTATAATCAAACGTACAACAAACTAAAGTAAATGCATTTTATAATAAAATATTTATCTAAATGAAATATGGCAGAAACTCAATCCATCAGACTATGTAACTTCAAACTATTGTAGTAGTCTGTACATGAGCCCCCACTACCACGCGGTGGCGGCAGACACTACGCCACACACCTACGCAGCTACACAGAACTGCGCTAGGTGGCGGCAGGCTAGCCACCGGGCAGACCCCGACTGGGCTGCCCTCTACTGCGTGTGGCTAGTTCACCCCTAGATAAAGGATTCACTCGGTACTCGCAGTACAAGGGTGAATACCAACCCTATATAAAAACGGTCGAAAAAGCAGGTTAATGAATTGACAGCCTAATTTCACAATCTAAGAAGCAAAAATTATTCTTTACATGTCTTATTGATAGCCCGCTACCTTTGAGTTGAAAAATATAATATAATATCTAGCTTAATAAGATTTAAAAGTGAAATCGACGGTGTTCTGCGGCCGCCATCTTGTCTTTTTGCATTCTCTCCCATTTCACCAAGTCTGTGCCAATATAAGTAACCATTTGACACTGGTGCAAAGCATTCTACTTGTTGTTCCATACTAACGCTATTTTCGCCCATATTTATGCTACGATGTCGTTCACCCGTGTACTACAAGTACCGGGTGAATCTTTTATCTAGTTCACCCCCCACCCACCTATAGAGGCGACGTGGGACCTGGTGAGTTAGGGGGCGGGTCAGTTGACTGTTGACACCGCGGAGAGCAGAGAGGTTTTGTAATAAACCCGGTTGAAGCGTACTGAAACTAAATCTTGCCGTTCTTCCATGAGTGTGTGGCAGTGTGGAAGACCGAGGGCCATCACACTATTATATATATAAAAAACAAACAAAATCCATACACGATTAAAGCTGCAGTCCGATGAAATATCAAATTTTCAAAACCAAACCAATTATCTAGATTTGATTTGACATATCTAACTTAGATACTGATACACTTATTAAGCATTTGTTTCTGCGTAGAATGCAATACTGATACTGAGTCAATTTAACAGAACCTGTACTGCATAAGTCTATGGTGTCAGAGTTTTGGCAAGCTTGCCAAAACTAATTTTCCATGTTTGCACCCTAGATATCTCAAAGGTTTACCATTTAAAATAAAAGTAACTTTGAACTAATGTAAAGTAGATATTAGTGATCGATCTAATATATTTATCTAAAAAAAAATTACAGAAATTCAAAACCATCGAACTATGCAACTTTAAGAAGAGTGCCCTCTCACTAAGACACCCACACCACAGAGGGGTGACGACCTGCTGGTAGGTGGGTGAGACGTGTATGGTGTAGGGGTGCGGTGGGACGGGGAGGCTGTGTACCCTTAACAACCCCTACTGACTTAAGAAAGCACTATCTCAAATTGGGACAACATTGAGAAACCTCATCAAAAAGGTACCCAATTACATGGACAGAGACGCGTAGCAGTAATGGTAGACGGGGTGATCATAGATCGGTCATACTCAATGCAAGCTAAGGACAATTAAAGCCACATCGTCAGAACAAAGCACACCATTTCAAAATGAACTCTTTTGAGACCTAGATTTAACAGAACATGTCACACTGTTGAAAGCCGAATATCATGTCTAGCATTTAGCTGCCAACACCAAAATAAAATTATGTTTTCTGTATAAATATCTCCAAATGTAACCCTTTAAAATAAAATTACTTCATACTGTCGTGGGGGTGATAAAAATGGGAAATATTGTGCCTAGAGCGGGACTCGAACCCGCATCTCTTTGCATTCCGGGCCAGTGTGCTAACCATTACACCACCTAGGCTCCCTGATATCAATACACTCCCCACGCCTACCTGTCTATGTGGTTACTTGCCTGAGAGGTCAGTGCAGACCACTACACTACTAACTAAGTAGATTATAATGATCAACCGAATATACATATCATTACAAATATGGCAGAAACCCAAAGCCATCGGACTATGCATCTTAAAAATAATACACTTACAAGGAGTACGTACGACCTATTTAGCATTTTGCAGTGCATAATATATATATTGAATACATCATTTGCTAAAGAACTATTTCCAATTTTCTATTCAATAGCATAGAAACAGGGACGAGTAGATTTGAACAAAAAAAAAGAGACATGAAACCTGATTTCCGGGACATTTGTCAGTGTTAAAAATGAGTAGAAATGACGCACATGACCAAGAAAGAAAATCGGAAACAAAGAAAATTCATGGTCCCTGAGAAAGAAAACACCACAGTAGCAAAATAACAAACGTAAACAACAATGTATACTGTCATCACTACATGCGACCAACTCTCAGTGGCCATATTGGATTACATACAGAAGGCTAGCAATTGCCTACACTGTGCTTATTTACTGATTTGTTGGTTTATTTGTCACTGTTTTGAGCAGTTTGGCCTTAGAAGTTGTTGCTAAAGTGCTGTAAGTAAACACATTGGATGTAAACTGCCGAGAACCTCCCAGAACACAAGAAAACTCTGTTTTACTGAATCTGCATGCATTCACAACATGGCTAGGGAGGGTGCTCATAATCCAAGATGGCTGACCATTGACTGCTGAGTGATGATGTCATGTTCACTCCCTCTATAGAGGGGGGTGTAATGACATCGCAAGACAACTTTCGGTGGCCATATTGGATGACATACAGAAGGCTTGCAACTGCCTACACTGTGCTTATTTACTGATTTGGTGGTTTATTTGTCACTGTTTTGAGCAGTTTTCCTCAGAAGGTGTTGCTAGAGTGCTGTAACTAAGTGTAAGTAAACACATGGGATGTAAACTGCCCAGAACCTCCCATAACACAAGAAAACTCTGTTTTACTGCAGCTGCATGCATTCACAACATGGCTAGGGAGGGTGCTCGTAATCCAAGATGGCATCCCGCTGATTGCTAAGTAATGACGTCATGTGCACTCTCTCTAGTCTAGGCTCTATATAAATAAAAGATTCATCCGGTACTTGTAGTACATGGGTGAAGGACAACGTAGTGTAAATACTGGCGAAAATAGGTTTAGTATGGAACATGAACTAGAAACTGTGGATCCAGTATCAAATGGCTACCCATATAGGCACAGAGTTGGTGAAATGGGCGAGAATGCAAAAAGACAAGAATGCAAAAAGACAGAACGCCGTCGATTTCACTTTTAAATCTTATTAAACTAGATATTATATTATATTTTCCAACTCAAAGGTAGCGGGCTATCAATAAGACATATGTAAAGAGTAATTGTTGCTTCTTAGATTGTGAAATTAGGCTCTCAATTCATTAACCCGCTTTTTCGACCGTTTTTATATATGGTTGGTATTCACCCGTGTACTGTGACTGCGAGTATCGGTTGAATCCTTTATCTAGGCTCTATACAGAGAAACTGAGAAAATTAGCCTGTATTTCTGATACATAAATTGTAATAACTTTGCTTCCGATAGCGGATAGGCATATAAAAGGCATATAAAGTCCATCTATATATCAAATTCAAGCGTTTGATGTATTTTAACAAATACTTTTGTTTTGTAGAGCTATCTGGTATTTGAATTTGTTCTGCAAGTCTCTTGCACAGGCACGGAATATGCATCCCACACTCTCTGGCATTTACAGAGGTAAGTAAATGATGTGCAGTTTGGCTGGTTATTCTTCCGTTAAATCGTCTGAGAAAACAAATGTTAACCATGCAGGAAAGAATAATATAACTATTATAAGCAACACGATCAGACCAAAGACCAAGGATTCAGCAACACTAGATTCCCTTGTCTTGAGAATTGAACTTGGCGCCACAAGCCAAAATCGTAGTCTACCACCGCTTCGCCGATGACAAAATTCTGGATAACTGCAGCAATAGCGATGTTGTCCACTAGTGGAATTGTTGTCAAGTATCCCATGTTACAGTTGTTAAAGACATAGGAAATGGCATAAAGGAATGAGAAGGTAGCATTAGGATTGACAGGTCTTCAGAGCCGAGGGACTGTGTCAGTGTGTCAGTGTGTGAGGGGGTATTTTTTGTTGTCAATCTCAGCAGGCCTTTGCAGGCAGCTAAAACAAAGGTGCGCTGGTAGCATTCAAGTTTTTAGACACTCCCAAAATGCATAGTGTATTTACACGTGGGCAGACCTGGCAATCAATTAAATGATATGTGTAGGAGTTGACAAACCTTATTATCAGTAAAGATTTCCGTGTGCCTGTCATCTTTCGCCAGTAAATAGAGCAGCCATTGCAGGTGCCCGGATGTCAGTGCCAATGAGTGACGTCATAATGCTGACATAGCTCGTTGGGATATTCGAACATGAAACACGTAGGCATCATTCCTCTTTCCTTGCCTTCAGTTATGTGCATTTCCCATTATTTTTAAGGATGCAGCTCATGTTAATTTGCATATATATTACTCTAATATAGTTTATATGTTTCAAAGTTAGCACACTTCGATTGTCTGTAGGTAAATCTGAGAGATGAGGCTCGTAAGGTGTTTCGGCTATCGATGGATGTCGTAAAACGTGCGCTGGCTGTACTCAAACTGCCACGCTCTGGCACGCACAAGGCAAAGTCTATGTAAACATAGATTCAGAATAGCAGCGGTGAGCGTTAGCAGTGTGGGTTGCACTTCCGCCTTCGAAGTTTTGATGGCTGGACTAGCCATCGTCCTAGGCGCGAGGACAAAGTAAGAAGTTGCCTGTAATTAGACATACTACTCAGAATGGTGAGTACTAATCATTCACGTGTCCTGGTTATGAGTTCAGTTGACTGTCTGAATGGTTGGATCGATTAAATAAAACAGATTTCAAAGCCAATGACTCCACGTCGTGAGTTGACAGATACGGGGCGAGGAAGGAAATAACGATAGTCTGGGTCTGGTGCAGTGGTGGTTGATTTAGGATGAAACTAGCCAGCAACAAACCTGCACACCGGCTAAATTAATAATGTGTATTGCTGCTGATATTTAAGTTATGCGATGAGTCATGTAGATTAATTAGTTAAATTATGTGTTAATTATTTATGGAATAACTGAAACAACATGAAGTTAAACACATCAATCAATAGGACATTTTTTTTTTTTTATATATATACAGCTATAATAGGCCTGGGACCTGTTAGCCGCTCTTAATTAATAGAAATGGACACAGTTCTTCAGATGTGGTGGATTGTAGCAACTGTCACTGGCTCCAAGATATACGTAATGCTTGACCAGTATCATGAGTATGCATCCAGTCGGGACTTGAAACAGTTCACCGACTCTGCTGCTACGACACTCTCCGGCAAGTCATTCCACAGGTCAATCACCCTAAAGCCGAAAAAGTTGTGTCACAGGTCCAGTCTGGAGTACTGCTTCCTCAGCTTCAGGGAGTGTCCTCTGGTCCTGGTGTTGGAGTCTCTGATAAGGGGGCTGCCTGTCTTGTAGATACCATGGAGATATTTGAATACTTCAATCATATCTCCCCTGGCCCATCTGTAGTAGGCCTACATGCTTGGGATCTTCAAATGACGCATAAGTTGCTCATAGGGTATTTCATCGAATCCATGTACTTATCCACTCCACTGTAATGACTTTATTATTATATTATTAATAATGTGATATTTATTCCAATATTCTAGCACCGGCTCTCCACTTTCGGCTTCAATAGCATATGTTATTAGCGATTATTTTCTATACATAATCATGATACTGTACAATATGAACGTTGCCAATGTCTGACTATGGTCAAGCAATTTTTAAACCATAACTACAATATTTACACATTTATTTATGAAATAAACTGCAACTAAATTGATCTGAGTTATTTAATAATGCTGTTTATATCAGTAGGCCTATATATATGCAGGTCAATAACTGTTATTGATCTGTATTATGCATGCACCTTTGTGTGCCGATCAAAGGTCGATCTCTGAATGACGATGTTAATGCATGGTTGGTTATTGTTTTCTGTTTTCAAAATCTTTTAATCCAGATGGTCCCTTACAATATTACTGAAGAAAACGACCGTCCCAGATATTTTTACGTTTCTTATTAAATTTGTTGTCTACAGTGACTTCAAGTCTCCTGGTGGTCGGAAATCTTAATGTAAGCCAACTAATGATTGTGACAAAGGTGATTCTGAAAATAAATTCCTTGGCCTCCACTTGTGCTGGTGCCTGGCCATACCGGTATCCAATGAAATGAGCAAGCTGACTGAGCTGGGAGAATGGCTCTGGGTGGTGTTGAATCAAGGTGAATCCATCAGTCGGGTCACTCTCAAATATATCAAATCCAAATGGCAACATGAATGGGACGAGCTGGATGTCGGTGTGACTAAGTAATCACTGTCTGCATTGGCCACTCTTGTCTGACTCACGCATTTTTTCTCAAGGGAGAACCAGCCCTTGAGTGCATTGTGTGTCAGTGGCCACTAACACTCAGATGAACTCTGCTTGAATGTGTATATTTCATGGCCCTGTTTTAATGTAAATAGCATGCAAGACCTCTTTTTGTTAAGATTTCACTGTCAATTGACACATTAACCACATCAAAATTGCATCAGATAGATTTTGCTGTCATTTGACTTGGATCTGACCATTTCAGAATTTTGTGTAAATTTCAAGCGGTCAGGAATCAGGCAATCTTATTATTGGATTACAAAAATATCAAAACACTTTAATTCCTATATATATGACGGTGTGCAGGGATGGGTGGATGTGCTCAGTCTTTGGTTCGTGAAATCACTGCCCATCCACAAGGGCTATTATGCCGCCTACGTATGTAAAATCATGTCTTCCATTAACTTTTTGTAGTTATAATTTCACATATAGTGATATACTGAGTTATTTCATTATTTGCAATGTCACTTTATAGGAATGAAAGATCTCCACCATTTTGGGGATATTTATGATTTGTGTTGGTTTTAAAATTTCACGGATATAAAACCCAAATGAAGAAACAATCTAATTCTATGTATATTCTCCATTTATTGAATACCTAATATCCTTACAAAATTCCAGAACGACATTTAACTGTGTCCAGGCCTTCACCGACAGCTGATGTTGTCAGTGGCAGTCTGGTGTTGGCAGTGGCAGTCTGGTGTTGGGGCGATGACCGGCTTTGGGTTGCCGCCTTTGGGCTATCCTATCCTGTACTGAGTAAGGGTGAATTTTGTTAAGACAACAAATGCGGAAATTCTCTCACATGCCTAGTATTTCAGTGAATCATTGGAAAATACCAAAAGAAATCAGTACTATCCTAGTCTATTCCACTGATCAGTCCATACAAACTATCCCTGAAAAGTGTTCTGTTAATATTATGACTATTTTATCACCGACCTCGCTGTCAGTTTCTGTCTTTTTTTACTCTCCGATATCACTTTCCTCCCTGTACTTATATTATCGTGACTTCATGGTACGCTATGTGATAGGGCAGAAGGCACTCTGGTATCGACGTAACATGTGTACAATAACAGATTACGGCATGCTGTTTTTTTTTTGTTTTTTTAATTTTTATTATTATATATATATATTGAGGCTGTATTTATACTGTCCATAGCATATAAGCCTGGGTACCCAGGCTTGTTTTCAATGCTGGCCAGTTGTAGTGTTGGTGTTATCTTACCACACAGTGGCTGCTGATAAGGTATTTGATTGCCTGCATTTCAGTAGCAGATAGATAATTGGTTGGTATGGTTAATAGTAGGTACCCCAAACCCAGGCTGATTACTTGTTGAATATGCCAAATTCTGTCAAAAAATGCTCCACTTCAACACCTTGCCAAAACAAACCACAAAGGATTTTTACAAATGTATTACAGCAGAAACAACCTTTGTTCTCTTACCTTTCACCTGGTCTTGGATTCATTTTATTATTCAAATAAATAAGCCTGATATAGCTAAATATAAACTACCACCAACTCCCATTTTTCACTCTCAAACCATGTAAATTCCCAGGTGGAGATGTGTCATGGTATCCCTAGTAGAATTAGCTAGTGTACATCCAATTTGTGCAACAACGCCATTTGTTGATCAAATTACCCAGGAAAAAGGTACTAATACCCCTAGATAGGTGAGATTCCGAGCCTTCCATTCATATAAAACTCTATATGTTTTAATTTTAGAGAAAATGCAAAAAACTTGATTGAAATTTGAAGTTACAAAAATTTCCATTTTAAGTGCTATTTTCTACTGAAAATATAATTTTTAAACCATTAAAAGTTGGTATTGAATTAAAGAGAATTTAATTTCCTGTCCAATCATAATTATCAGCGCTCATGCGAACCTATGGCGCTCATGCGCACGGCGATTTAATGACTAAAAATGGGGGGTATTTTTTTTTTTTTTAAATTTGTTTTAAAATTTGTTTTTGGATACATTAGTAGTTTAAGCAGGAGAACTGGTATTCCTCATTTCCACTGCTCATTTCCTTAGCTTTAATTTTGGGAGCTATAATATTTTTTTAGCTTTTTAGCTTTGAGCAGGACCGATAGAGTAACAACCTAAAAACGTCCATATCTTCCTTAATATTGGATCAATTTTGACAAATGATATGTCATTTTCTTTCAAATTCAATATCCTAACAAGTGAAATCCATTAAATCAAGCTCAAACCTGTTTTTTAAAATCACTTGGGATACCTATGTGGTAGTAGTACTTATTACTAGGTACCCCAACTGCATGCAGATAACCTGTTGAAAATGGCTGAATCTTGGGAAAAAAATGGTTCACTTCAACTCCCTGGTAAAAAAAATCTAGAAGAGGTTTTACAAATTCATGACAGCAGAAATAAAAGATGTTCTCAATGTTTTGTCTGGTGTAAGATTGAAGAAAGACATGAAAGCAATTCTCCATGCTGAATTGGGCTACTGCACTAAGGTACTTGGCCACAAGGATCCAAGATTAGTTGTTGGTTCCAAAAATATAGACAAATTGAAAGATGATTTCATGTGTTTTTTGTCTGAGAAGTCTGGTATGCCTGTGCCCACTCATCTAGTAGAACTTACTCCTAACTCAAGCTCCACCTCTCGCCCAAATAAAAGAAAAAGGCTAAATAGTGATAGTGATTCTGGTGAATCAAATAGTGTCAGTGAAAAAATTGAGGGAATAAATCTAGATGATGTCTGCTCGAACGACATGGAATGGGTGGGTGATTCTGATGCAGAGAGCAACACTGAAGTTGATATAAATTTCAAATTTTCAAACCAAGGTGTGTGGGTTGCTGTGGCTTATGATGAAGAATTCTTCATAGGTCAGGTGATTGAAGTCAAGAGTGAGATGTCAGAGGCATTGGTGCGGAACCCACAGGAGATATAAAATTATTTAGCAAAATTCGTAAAATACAAAAACCTAAATAGTGTTAGTAAAACACTTAAAAGGGGGCACTAATCAACTAAACTGATAAAGAAGAAGGATACATGAAAGTTTCATGCAATTCTGTTGAAGGGTTTTTTTCCTGCGACTTTTCAAACTCAACATTTTTCTTGCTTTTGGTAAAATGTGCATTCTTTCTCCTCACTTATAAAATATTTAACTGTTTTGTAATGTATGTTGTTATGGATGTATTGAAGTATCTGATAAAGATGAATAGCACCTGAAAATTTCATCCAATTCCATTGTACAGTTTTTGTTCTGTGATTTTTCAAACTTTTCCAAAAAGCCAGATTTTTCACCAAATTTTATCACCTGCCAAAACTGGCTCTCGGGTGTTTTCAGCCAATTTATTTTAATTGTTCCCCATGGTTTGGGGCCTTGAAAAAAAATAGAGTTACTAGCACTACCCCATAGGCCCGGGATAATTAAAAAAGAATCAATTTGGGTGGCAATTTTTACCACCAGCGCACTCGGAAAAGTGCTCTGGGGCCTAATTTCACAAATGGTGAATTCAAGGAAAATGCTATTTTTACCAAGTTTGAAGGTCTATATTTTTTAAACTGTATATACACTGTGTACAGACCAGGGACTCTTAGCCTCTGCCTTGTGAAGCAAGCTGGGTGATCCCTTTAAATTTTGGAGACCATCAAAAATGCTATCTTTTAGACTTTGCAGGGTGACCGATTTCAAGTAGGGTTAGTCAAATTTAAAAAGGCTGTATTTGACTTAATACTTGACCGATTTTGACAAATGAAGTATCATTGTATTTCGAATTGCATATACTAACAGATGGAATCATTTATATCAAACTCCGAACCCATACAAAATTTTACTTGGGATACCTATTAATAGCCTATATTAGTTTTTTTGGGATTTTCTTGGCATATATGTATTTATTTTTTCTACTTTTATTACTAGACTAGCCTACTCCTATTTACATATCATAGGCTTGTATATATTTGGAAGCTATACAATTATATTCTTTGATTAATTATCATGTTGTGATCAAACAGTGTTGGTTTCATTTAATTTAATTTTATTCAAATTTAAGTGCCCACTTGCTGTTTGACAAGGTTGTGTGATTCGAACCCCGGCCGAGTAAATCGAACAACTTAAAAATGTATACTCGGCATTACCTAGCATGGCATTTTTAGGATCAGGTTAAGAGCGGTGGAATGAGGAAGACCAATTGTCATTACTATGATTGGGTTAAGAGCAGCGGAATGAGGAAGACAAATTGTCATAACTAGGAAAGAGTTATTCGTATTGGAATAAGGAAGACCACTTGTCTACGATTGAATTTGGATTTGCTTAATCAACGGTTGTAATTTGTAAACAAAAGAGATGAGTTTTGTGTTGCAGGCTTGCCCGTCCCCGACCACGAGTCCCGGCAACATGGAGGCACCAACGGCCACTGCCAAGAAGAAAAGGCCGGAGGACTTTATATTCGGCAAGGTCATAGGGGAGGGGTCGTATTCAACGGTATGCACGTCTTACTTTCACTTCAGTGTCTTCAGTGACCGTTTTATTTAAATATAGACGTTTATTGCAATAAAATTTCATTATTCGTGAGTCACAATTTTAAGTATTTGATCAGAAATTAGTTTCACACCGTCAGAATGATTCTTTCAAGATTAATAAACTAATAACCGTAAGCTAGCTATTTTTGTTTTAGCTGAGTATATTATTTGTCTATCAAAGTGAAGTGCCACTTTTTTCCTATTATAAAATTTTCAGTGAACTCAGGTGTATTTTCTTTTCAATTTCTGAATAGATTACTGGCACCCATGTTTTTTCCTCTTCGGCAATTGACGTTTTTTTTGTATGGTGCGGACGGAAATGGGGAGTCCTGTTCCTTTTTAAAATGTGATGTTGCCAGACCTATTTCCAATATTGTGTTATTCATCTTTACTCCTTGGTCCGTGCAGGTGTTTCTAGCAAAGGAGGTTGCGAGTGGTAAAGAATTTGCAAGTAAGTTAGCCCGGTATTGAGGTATAGTTATAGAAGCCCACCCCTGACCCGCCTCTTTTTACCAACACCCTTCTTACCAATTACTTTTTACCAATTCCATCGAATAGGATGAACACCCAGACAACAAACTCCATAGAATTACCTCCTCCGTGAACGGACTGCCGCAGAGTTGCCTGGAAGGGTGACATGACCAGGTTTTAACAAGATGCCATATTGGGCTCTCGTGGCTAACACACGTTTTTCTGCTCATGGGGGAGCCTCCCCCTGAATGTATTGGATGTCAGTCCCCACTGACATTAAAACACACTTTATTAAACTGTGTGGATTTCATGGCCCTGCGCCAACAATTTTACACTGCAAAAAACATGCATGACCTTTTTACTAAAGTAAAACAAGAAAACATTTTAGCCTTTTTGGGGGCAGCTGGTTTGTACCAACTCATAGGTTTTTAAACAAATTTCATCAGTGAATAATACTATCATTTAGACTTTTATTTAGCTATTATGATTGTGAGTTTACAAAATTCATGAGTGTCCATTGACACAAAATTGATTGTATGCTTTTACATGTAAAAGCGACGGTTTGAACAAAAACAAAAATTTCTCGCCGTGAATATGGCCTATACTGCCGACATGGCGTAAAGCAACCACCAATCAATCAACCCTTCTTTGTGCTTCTTTCCTTTGAAAGAAGTGGCCTACATTGTGTACTTTGCGTATTTTCTACTTCACCTAAATGTGAACCTCTAACAGGATGCATTAACACAGTGAATAGTTAGTAGGTGGCCAGTCAGTCCAGTTCGCATCTACTTGTATTCTTATCTTACCAAGCGATAAGACAGTTACTACGTAGTGATAATACAATTATTTTTAAAGTCCCCTCATGTCTTGCAATTCGCTATATATGTATGGTTACATTGTATAGTCTATAATACATTAGTAGTGTAAAGGCGGAAACTCTTCGGGCTCTCTATCTAATTTACCTCAGCAAGTATGTATTATGAAGTAAAACCTCTCTAAATCGACCGACCTTGGGACCGACTTTAAGTGGTCGATTTAGAGGTGGTCGATTTAGAGAGTTACTGTTACAATGGTATTGTCCGGACCCAAATATAGCTATCGATATAGGGGAGTAGTCGATCTGTGGAGGTGGTCGGTTAGAGAGGTTTTACTGTATATTATATGCTACGGCTCTAGTTCATTATTGCGATGTATTATGAATAGTGATATATTATGCATATCACCATTGCATGATTAATGGAGACATATGTTATATACTTATACTGTTATAGCTTCAAACCATTAAGGTGTTTAAAAAAGAAATAATTTACAAATGTAATATTCCGGAATAAAAGTTAGTGAAATTCAATGAACAACCTTTTTTTGTGTACTGTTAGTGAATGAGCAGCCTCTTTGTGTGCAGATGTAATGTTAGTGAATGAACGTTGTTTTCTGTGTGCAGATGTAATGTTTCTGAATGAAAGTTGTTGACGTTGACTGAACAGGCTTTTTTGTGTCCAGATGTAATGTTGGTGAATAAACGTTGATGTTGAATGAACAGCCTTCTTTGTGTACAGACGTGAATGACGTTGAATGAACAGCCTTCTTTGTGTACAGACACGAATGACGTTGAGTGAACGGCCTTTGTGTACAGACTTGAATGACATTGAATGAACATCCTTCTTTGTGTACAGACGTGAATGACGTTGAATGAACAACCTTCTTTGTGTACAGACGTGAATGACATTGACGTTGAATGAACAGCCTTCTTTGTGTACAGACATGAATGATTTGAATGAACGGCCTTCTTTGTGTACAGACATGAATGACGTTGACTGAACAGCCTTCTTTGTGTACAGACATGAATGACGTTGAGTGAACAGCCTTTGTGTACAGACTTGAATGACATTGAATGAACATCCTTCTTTGTGTACAGACGTGAATGACGTTGAATGAACATCCTTCTTTGTGTACAGATGTGAATGACGTTGAATGAACAACCTTCTTTGTGTACAGATGTGAATGACGTTGAATGAACATCCTTCTTTGTGTACAGACGTGAATGACGTTGAATGAACATCCTTCTTTGTGTACAGATGTGAATGACGTTGAATGAACAGCCTTCTTTGTGTACAGACATGAATGATGTTGAATGAACGGCCTTCTTTGTGTACAGACATGAATGACGTTGACTGAACAGCCTTCTTTGTGTACAGACATGAATGACGTTGAGTGAACAGCCTTTGTGTACAGACTTGAATGACATTGAATGAACATCCTTCTTTGTGTACAGACGTGAATGACGTTGAATGAACAACCTTCTTTGTGTACAGACGTGAATGACATTGACGTTGAATGAACAGCCTTCTTTGTGTACAGACATGAATGACGTTGAATGAACGGCCTTCTTTGTGTACAGACATGAATGACGTTGACTGAACAGCCTTCTTTGTGTACAGACATGAATGACGTTGAGTGAACAGCCTTTGTGTACAGACTTGAATGACATTGAATGAACATCCTTCTTTGTGTACAGACGTGAATGACGTTGAATGAACATCCTTCTTTGTGTACAGATGTGAATGACGTTGAATGAACAACCTTCTTTGTGTACAGACGTGAATGACGTTGACGTTGAATGAACAGCCTTCTTTGTGTACAGACATGAATGACGTTGAGTGAACAGCCTTCTTTGTGTACAGACATGAATGACATTGAATGAACATCCTTCTTTGTGTACAGATGTGAATGATGTTGAATGAACATCCTTCTTTGTGTACAGACCTGAATGACGTTGAAATTTCCTGTTGCCAGTTAAGGTGCTGGAGAAGCGCCACATCCTGCGTGAGAAGAAGACACAGTATGTAATGCGCGAGCGGGAGGTCTTCTCTCGACTCGACCACGCTTTCTTCGTCAAGCTCTACTTCACCTTCCAGGACTCGGACCGGCTATGTATCCTTGCACACACCTACATGTGGCCAGGACGTAAAACTCCAATAAACGTGTCAATGGGACCTGCACAGTGTAGAAGGGGCATGGAAAGGTGGTCAAATGCCTTGATAGTTCAGTCAAAGTATTTGGCCTAAAAAACGGATGTCAATCAGAATGGCTTGTGGGTTGTTAATATATATTCCGTTATCAACTTCGCAAATTGACTTTTCTTCTCTTCTGACATCCTCCTTTTTTCCCCATTTCATTTATTTATCAAATTCTATTGACAGCGGCTTATGTTGATGACCAAGTGTGTGGTTTATTAAAATAGCCTAATGCAAATGTTTTTAAATTTAATTTTCTTTGGGTGGGTGATTAAAAATACACCGCTTTAAATGCCCTAAAATCGCCCCCCACTCTGTGCAATCTGGGTGTGTGTATGTAAAATGCGTGTGTATGTAAAACGCGTGTTGCACCTACCTGGGTGTGTGTAAAACACATGTGCTACCTGGATGTGAATGATTCTGTGACTGCATGTATCCTGCATATGTAAAATGTTTATTTATGCCATTTTAAAGGAGGTGTATCTAAAGCCGTGTTCACACGGGCAAAATGTGAAGCGACCTAGACAAGGCGAACTAAAGGAGTCGAATTAGCGCCCGTTCACACGGGCAGAGTTATCCCCATCACAGGAATCGATTCACGTAGACTACCTCGCTTAGGTAGTTTACATTATCCGCATCACGTGAGTCGAATCAGCCCTAATCCGCCTCAGACGTCCGTTCACACGGGAAATGTGCGTCGAACTAGGCAAGTCGCTTTCTACGAATCGATTTACATTCCCCGTGTGAACAGGGCTTACTTGTTTCCTGTTATTAATGTCCAGCGATAAAAGAAGAGATGTTTGTCGGGGTATAAATGTGTTGCGCCTTAACAATGTGAAGACTTTGGACTGAGCTATGCATGTCGCGGGGAGCTTCTTACATTCATCAACAAGCTGGGCTGCTTTGACGAGAACTGTACACGCTTCTACACAGCTGAGATAGTCGTCGCACTGGAGCATCTTCACAGCCTCGGCATTATTCACAGGTACGCTCTGCACGACATGCTCACTATGGGGCGGTGATAGTGTGGAGGTGGTCACAATGGTTGGCATTTCCCTGTTTGTAGAGAGTGGTTGGAGGCTACCTGTATTGTAGTGCCTGTCTCCAATAGTATACAGCAATACGCATCTCCAATAGTTATTAGTATACTGGAGTACACATCTCCAATAGTATACAGTAGTGTGCATCTCCAATAGTATACAGCAGTACATGTGTCTAATACTATACAGCAGTCCACATATCCAATAGTATACAGCAGTACACAGCTCCAATAGTATACAGCAGTACACATCTCCAATTGTATACAGCAGTACACATGTCCAATAGTATACAGCAGTACACATGTCCAATAGTATACAGCTTACATGTGTCCAATAGTATACAGTAGTATGCATCTCCAAAAGTATACAGCAGTAGACATCTCCAATAGTATACACCAGTACACGTGTCCAATAGTATACAGCAGTACACATGTCCAATAGTATACACCAGTACACATCTCCAAAAGTATATACAGCAGTAGACATCTCCAATAGTATACAGCAGTACACGTGTCCAAGAGTATACATCAATACATGTGTCCAATAGTATACAGCAGTACACATCTCCAATAGTATACAGCAGTATACATGTCAATAGTATGCAGTAGTACACATCTTCAATAGTATACAGCAGTACACACCTACAGTAGTTTTATTTATCCAAGATATATATTTGATCATTTTATTTGTTACCTAAATATCATAATGCCAAGAATGAAAGAATTTGAGACGTCTAGCAGTGAACCAGGAGAAGGCCCCCAGGTGAACGAAAATTTACAGAAACGAGACCTAAGCTGTGGTCTTGTCAAAGACTTTGGTGCCTGCTTTGATTGAATTAGTGGACATGCTAATCCATGTATGCTTGTCCTTGCAGAGACTTGAAGCCTGAGAATATTCTACTTGGGTCCGATATGCATATTCAAATAACCGATTTTGGTTCCGCCAAAATCCTGAACTCTGGTAGGTAACTCATGAGAGAAGGCGTGTGCTTGGTGTCATTCTTAATACAGGGCCCGGTCAGGTTTCTCATGTGATCGAAGATCAATTTAAACAAAAATGTAAAAAACGGTTTTGGAATATTATTGAAAATCATATTCATAGTCGGGTGATGTAATAGGATCATATTCCTTATTACATGTATTTGTTTTCTTTCTTCTTTTTTATCCCAAAGTAAGCGACAATGCCTAAACCAACAACCTATATTTACAAAAGCAAATAGGTTTTAAAACTGGGAAAGGGTAGCTAGCTCATGGCCCTGGAGAAGTTTCGGGAAATGGTGGCCTCTGGTGCGGGCACGTTGTGAAATAATGTTCAGCCCAAAGTGCTGGGAACCTGTAATGGCATCCAAGTAGTCTTTTTTAGTTGTTTAATTGCCTTAATTCAGTTGTCGTTGACATGGATTAGTTTGTAGTGGCAGGCGGTTCAATTTTCCACCCACCACCATGTTCAGCCAGTTCAGATGTAAACACCAATTTTATTTTGTGATTTTATTGACAGGGATGAAAAATCTCTGCCTTTTCGAGAAAGTCTAATTCCCTGATGGCTCTTATCATGCCAGGTTCACGGACAGTGTACACGAAGCCATATCCCCATATTGTTTTAGCTTTTTTTCCCCATAACGTTTTCGCATCTTTAAATTTTTTTTTTTTATCACAGGTGATTTTACCATGATTAGCTATTGCGAGATGAAATAATAAGAGTTATCATCTCTCTTGTCTAGATGTAATAAGGGTTATCATCTCTTGTCTAGATGTAATAAGGGTTATCGGCTCTCTTGTCTAGATCTAATAAGGGTTATCGGCTCTCTTGTCTAGATGTAATAAAGGTTCTCATCTCTCTTGTCTAGATGTAATAAGGGTTATCATCTCTCTTGTCTAGATGTAATAATGGTTATCTCTCTTGTCTAGATGTAATAATGGTTATTATCTCTCTTGTCTAGATTCACAAGATTCTTCGAACTCACAACGACGGAATTCATTTGTGGGAACTGCCCAGTATGTGTCGCCGGAAGTACTTACAAGCAAGGAGGCTTACTGCAGGTAGGTCTGCATGGAACGGTCCGTACGGAACGGTCTGCATGGTCCATATGGTACGGTTCGCGTGGTCCATTTAGAACAATATGCACAGCACGGTGCTCGGCAACCAGACGGGACGGCCGAATGAGTTAGAGCGTCCTTCTCCCATGTTGGTAGGTCGTGGGTTCGAACCCTGGTCGAGTCAAACCAATGGCTTCCTGGCCTGGCGCTCGGCATTATTAGGATAGGACAAGGACTGGTTGGCTCAGTGTCAGGATAATATGACTTGAGTGGGATATCAGGTTATGGTGCTGGTGGCCTGGTCTTCCAGTGGGGCAGCACTATAAAGTTGCCATGAGTGCGCACTGTCACAAGTCGGTACCTGTCCTGATATGAACTTAGATGTTGCTAGGACATAAAACAACAAACAAACAAACAGGGTGCTCGGCAGGTGGCGACAAACCTGAAATTTCATCTAACCGGCCTATATCCTTGAATGCCTACAAATAGTCTTGGATTTAATTTGTGCTCCTCAAAAGTGGCTGCTTCACTGGCTAAGTGGCTGCTTCACCCTGTCTAAGTGGCCTGTGGCTAAGAGTGGCTGCTTCACTCTGGCTAAGAGTGGCTGCTTCACTCTGGCTAAGAGTGGCTGCTTCACTCTGGCTAAGAGTGGCTGCTTCACTCTGGCTAAGAGTGGCTGCTTCATTCTGGCTAAGAGTGGCTGCTTCACTCCGGCTAAGAGTGGCTGCAGAGTGGCTGCTTCACTCTGGCTAAGAGTGGCTGCTTCACTCTGGCTGATCTTATTAACCACGGGCAGCCCCCCGGCCCCCTCACTTCCCGGCCTTGCCACCTGGCGGTTAGCGCTATGAGTCATGGTGCTCGTCAGCACTCGAACTCCTTTAGGTTGTCACTACCCACGAAATGTAGCAATGCTGATAAGGTAGTCTTCGATGTTTTGTGGTATTTGTAAATATGTGAAGTTGTTATCGTCTTATAAACACTACATGTCCAATGTCCAAAACCTTTGATGTTTGTTGTTGCAGCTCGGACCTTTGGGCCCTGGGCTGCATTATTTATCAACTACTCTCTGGGGAACTTCCCTTCTACGGAGGGTGAGCCAACATTATCATTAGTCACCACATCCTAACTACCACTGTATGTCAGTACACCACTATGTTATCATTAGTCACCAGCGTCCTAACTACCACTGGATGTCAGTACCCCGCTACATTATCATTAGTCACCACCGTCCTAACTACCACTGTATGTCAGTACACTACGTTATCATTAGTTACCACCGTCCTAACTACCACTGTTTGTGAGTACACTACTTTATCATTAGTCACCTACGTTATAATTAGTCACCACCGTCCTAACTACTACTGTATGTCAGTACACTACTCCTTTATCATTAGTCACCACCGTCCCAACTACCACTGTATGTCAGTACACTACTACGTTTTCATTAGTCACCACCGTCCTAACTACCACTGGGTGTATGTCAGTACACTACAGCGTTATCATTAGTCACCACCGTCCTAACTACAACTGGGTGTATGTCAGTACACTACAGCGTTATCATTAGTCACCACCATCCTAACTACAACTGGGTGTATGTCAGTATACGATAGCGCTTCATTCAAGAATATATCTCACTAACCCATCCTGATATGGCCTTAGATGTTGCCATGACATAAAACTCCAACAACCAACCTATATCTCACTAATAAAGATGATTCCTATATATAGTCTATAATTTATTTGACTGCTTTTTTAAGTAAGTGACCGTTATTTTATTATTTGCCGTAGCCCCTGTTAAATCACGCTAACTTAGATGTTGCCATAGGATTGCATCGTACTGTCTCATGTGTTTTCCATACATTAACTATGGTTTAAATATCCGCACTTTAAGATGGCTTGGCGGGCAGGGACAAGGGTCTTATTCAATGAATAGGGACCAGACGGGATGGCCGAATGAGTTAGAGCGTCCGTCTCCCGTGCTGGTAGATCGTGGGGTCGTGGGTTCGAGTCCCGGTCGAGTCAAACCAATGACTTTATAATTGATACTTGTCGCTTCCTAGCCAGGCGCTCGGCATTATTAGGATAGGGCAAGGACTGGTGTGCTCAGTGTCAGGATAATGTGACTGAGTGGGATACCAGGTCATGGTGCCGGCGGCCTGGTTTCCCAGTGGGACAGCACTATAAAGTCACCATGAGTGCGCACTGTAACAAGTCGGTACCCGTCCTGATATGACCTTAGATGTTGCTAGGACGTAAAACAACAACAAACAAACAAAATCAATGAATAGGTATTGTTAACTACAAAGGAAAGTATTAAGACTAGTAGTAATACCCCTATATTCCTGTTTATCGCCGCTAGGAAGGGGACCCTATTGATGTTATGTAATAAACCAACTCTCCCATTAATGGTTTTTTTTTGTCAATGCTGTTTCGTTATAACATTATGGGGGAAACAACTTGGCAATGGATCAGGGGGTTATTTCAACATTCACTGTCTATTTTTAATAGGTTTCGCTTAACGTTGTTTCAGTTAACGTGGCTTTCAGGTACCTAACCACAACATTATTGGAGGAGTTGGTGTACAATGTTTGCGTAAGACATAGTGTTTCCTCACACGTACCTATCAAATTAGCAGGAACAGATTGTTATGACCTTTTTGGGGGTACTTTTATATTTAGCGAAAATTGGATTTGGGAAATGTCAAAAAAAACTAATTTTGATAGCTTTTTGTGGGTACCTTGTAACAGAACTCTTTTGAAGAAGAAAGTCTTCGTGCGCATAGTAAATAAATAATGATTGTAGATGTGTCTTTTCTTTGCAGGCATGAATATCAAATATTCCAGAAAATATCTAAATTGGAATATGAATTCCCAGAAGGATTCAATCCCATTGCAAGAGACCTTGTAGAAAAGTTATTGGTAAGTAATGTCCAATATGTTGATGAGATGAATGTATGTATTGTAATTAATTGATTTCCAACAGGTCCTTCCTTCAGCCCCCCCACTTTGTGAACACGTTTTCAATCTAATGGAATCAGACAATTACCGGAAGTCAGATTCCACCCAGTGATCTCCAAGCATAATCTAACTCCTCCTTACCTATGGCCAATCAGTAGAGACTGCTTGGAGAGTGTCCTGCTGATAGTGTTATAGCACTATTATCGCTTGTGTATACAGTAAGCTGTGCAGCCATCGATTTCCATGCTTTTGTTTGTTTGTTTGTTTGTTGTTTTACGTCCTAGCAACATCTAAGGTCATATCAGGACGGGTACCGACTTGTGACAGTGCGCACTCATGGCAACTTTATAGTGCTGTCCCACTGGGAAACCAAGCCGCCAGCACCATGACCTGGTATCCCACTCAGTCACATTATCCTGACACTGAGCACACCAGTCCTTGCCCTATCCTAATAATGCCGAGCGCCTGGCTAGGAAGCGACAAGTATCAATTTTAAAGTCATTGGTTTGACTCGACCGGGACTCGAACCCACGATCTACCAGCACGGGTGACGGACGCTCTAACTCATTCGGCCATCCCGTCTGGTCCCATGCGTTTGTTTTTTGGGTGTCTTTCTTTCTTTTTTTTAAATTTATTTTTAAAATTTTTGTTAATACCTGATTGGATGATGACATCTGTAAGCGCGCTGGCTTGCTTCCCGTACGGGAAATCGTGGGTTTGAATCCAGACCAAGTCAAGCTAGTGACATGAATTTGATACTTGTCGCTACCTAGCCTGCTGTTTAGCATTAAGCTAAGATTCCTTACACGTGGTACGCGAATGCGAAAGCGGCAAAAAATCGAAACGCCTTGAAGTCAATGGGCTACAGTCCTTGTACGCGAATGCGTCAGCTCGATCGGTCCCTGTAGCGATCGGTGCGGTATGCGAATAGAAACCTCAGTCGCACGTGTCCATTAGTTTTAGATGAGGAGAGGCGACTGATCATTACGGAATGGTCACACACAGGGGTGTGGAGGGGAAACATATGGTAGTGGTGGTGGTGGGGAGACGGACGGTATCGGGTTGGTAAAAATGTAACCATATCCACAGAAATATGAATACTTATCTATAATTTGGTAATTATAAAGGTAGGAACCCCCATGTGATGTACCAAGAGGTACATAGATATAAATGCCATATTAGGTCATATACAGTGCAGTATGGAGTATACTTGTTTATTTTTATTTTTTAAATATAGCCAGTCGTGTGCCGCATACCGCGTAGAAGGAATCCTCTCATTTGCGTATAAGAAATCTTAGCTTTAGATAGGGTTCATGATAGCATACAGCAAGTACTTGCTTGCTCAGTGTGAGGGTACTGTGACTGAGTGGGATATCGGGTCATGGTGGGTGCATTAGCGAGCACGCTGTCTCCCACTGTGGTCCGACCGACCAGTCCAGTTTCTGAGTAGTCATTCCCATTTTTAAGCTCTCTTTCACCGTTCCATGTGCAATCTTGGTCATTATTCGAAAACTCATTTTTTTCTGAAAGATTCAGACTATATAGTTCTAATTCAATTATTATTGATCTTCTCATATTACATAGGCTTTGAACATAGAAATCGTGCATATTAGAATTTAGCTCACCTAGTCTCTGCGACTCCTCGGCATGTATTTAAAAAAAAACTACAATAGACTAGATCGGCATTCCAGCCGTGCGGTGCATTGTGGGGTGCGTGGAAGAAAAACAAACCCGCACGAAGCACATGGCTAATGCTAAGACACTGGGTGCAGCTATGAAATGTGCTAGTTTCAGCTCATCTCAGCTTTTGTTTGAAACATAGAATACCAACTAAAAATATATATATAATAAATTAAGATGTTAAGAGATTGGTTATATATTTCTTTGAAACAAGTTTTTGTTGACACATTTGACATTTTAATATTTAGAACAAGAATTACTAATCAATGGTGATGTAAACATCAGCCTGTAAAGGGACTGAAATTGTATGTTTCTTAGCTCAAAATGCTGAATTATGGACAGTTGTGTCTTAAACATTATATTATTATATTGCATGCATCCATTCATGTTTGCCAAATTGTTCTGTATTCCTATTAATTTTGAATAAAATCCAAGTTTTGCCCTACGCGTATCAGCAAACTCAATGGCCCGACGCCTTTACTTTGCTTTCGGCGCCGTTTTCAGCGCATGTGCAGACGGAATGAGGAAATAGTCTATCGGCTGGCTCTTCATATAATGGCTGGTCTACACAATTTCAGTCTAAATTGCAAAAGTAGCTTGAGCTAATGATTGGCAGTTAGTCACCATAGCAATTGTCCCCATAGTGTTTGTAAACAGCCAGCATACGGTGAGAAACCATACGTTGCCACTGAGTGTGTGCCGTGCTAGATGAGCACATGGGCGGGCTGTAGACATTGACACTGGAGGAAGCACCGCATGACCTCCTGAAATAGGGCACCTGCCCCAAATAAGGGTTATGGAAGGCTGGGGCCTTACTTTGTAACCAACCAGGTGTTCATCCTGCTACTGCGTCTGGTCTTTAAGCGCTAATTGTTAACCTTTGCGCCTACAGGTGGTTGATCCTACGAAGCGGCTCGGGTGCGAGGAGATGGGCGGGTATGAGCCGCTGAAGGCGCACGCATTCTTTGTGGGTGTCGACTGGCAGAGCCTCGACAAGCAGATGCCGCCAGAGCTGCTGCCCTACCTGCCGCCGGGCAAGGGCACGGACACAGGATACTGGAGCCAGTACAAGGTAGGTGGCAAAGCGCGTGTTAGGGCCATTAGCATTAGCCAGCGCTTACATTCCTACATCTCCACCTGGCGTACACACTAGTCATTATTAATTGTCTGTGGTAAAACTGAAGGTATTCATTCCTTTGTACGCTTACATTCCTACATCTCCACCTGGAGTTCATAGTAGTCATGTGCATTTATTAATTGTCTGTGGTAAAACTGAAGGTATTCATTTGTACAACATGGCTGGAAGACTAGTGCTTGGGCACACACACAAAATCGACAAAAAAACATCACGCGTTCCAATGAATAAATCATCATCATTCCTCTCCCGCTCCCACCAAAAAGAAAAAAGGAGGAGGGGTCACTTATATTTGTGTGTAAATTTGATGTGTCTGCGTGTCCCTGTGCAGGTGGGCCTGGATGACCGGCACATGACCCACCTGATGTCGCTGGGCATGCAGGACGACCCCGACCCTGTAGCGCCTGCACAGAAGGATGGGCAGGCTGCAGACAAGGAGCGCACCGGTGTCGCGCCTCCTGACACGTCTACCGCCAAGCGCAACAATGCGTGGTGGTAAGCACCTGTGAACAGTACCTGGGATGGGGGAAGAGAAACTGTGGAGTGGTGATCTGTGATTTGTGTTTTCTCAAATATCTAGGGGTAAACCTCCAAACAAATGACATCATTCTGTGTATTGTCTGCATCTACTAGCTAATTTGAACACAAGATTCCAGAAACTGATGCAGTCTCTCTGACGACTGGTGCTGGGTCAGTGGCGGGCCCTGTTGGGGGCGACAGCCGATGTTTGGCCAAGGACTGACCGAACTTCGGCTGTCGTCCCCAGGGTCCTGATTACTGTCTGGGTGGACACTTTGTGTGCAGTGTGTTTCACCCGACTGTAGCCAGGGTCCTGAGAACTGTCTGGGTGGACACCAGCTGTGGCATGCATCTCTGGCATCGTATTATTAATCCCCACACACAATTGTTGATGGAGTCACTCTGTTTTTACCACAGGATTTCTGAAGAGGACAAGCAAAAGGGTCTGGAAGTGCAGCGGCGTGAGAACGACTACCACCGCTTTGTGGAGGGCAACTACATCATCAAGCAGGGTCTCATCGACAAGAGAAAGGTACGACACTACTAGTAAAATACCCTGTTATCGCTCATGTTTCAACCCCCCCACCATCTCTAGCACAATGGATATCTTCCGTCCTTCCTTCCTTCCTTCCTTCCTTCCTTCCTTCCTTCCTTCCTTCCTTCATTCCTTCCTTCCTTCCTTCCTGCACTGACTGTCATCCCGTATGGCAGGTCGTGGGTTTGAATTCTGGCTGAGTCAAACCAGTGACTTACAAATTTGATACCTGTCACTATGTAGCCTGTCGTTCAGGATAGGGCAAGGACTGGTCTGCTCAGTATTAGGATAATGAGACTGAGTGGGATATTGGGTCAGGGTGTCCGTAGCCTTTTCTTCCATCACCATCACCATCATCAATCCCTTGAAGTCGCTGGCTATACCTCACCCAGATACAAACGAATCCAGTATCAAAAGCTCTCCAAACATACCTTTGCTTACTTTGTTCAGTTCATGCCACTGAACATGTGGGAGGAGAGTTGAGGTCTGTGATGTATGAATGACATCATAGGTGGGATTCCCTCATCACATGACCTAGAGGGGTTCCCCACATACAGGGGAAGCCATGGCAACCACCAAGATGGCAGCTACAGAATGCTCTCAATTCAACTTTTAAAGTCTATTAATCTACATGATTTAATCAATTATTCACACAAAAAGTAGCTGGTTATGATAAATAAACATTTGAACTTTATATTTATCATTTTAGATTGCAATTTCTAACATTCTTTTCTTTATATGGTTGTCTAAAAGTGTCAGTGCTGCTGGACTAAATAAAACACAACAGAAGCAACCAATGTCAGCACTCTCCCCCCACATATGTAGTTGCATAAACTGAAAACTGGCAAACGTATGCTTGGAGAGCATTTGTCGGAGTACGGGTAGTGTCTCAGCGACCTATATCTGATCCCTTTAACCGGAATGGTTGTTGGGGCACCACAGATGACTTTGCAACCAGTTTTCTCAACCAGAGGGCCGTGGAGAATACAGAAACTCCAGGTCTGTCCATTCCTTGATGTTGTCTTCCCATCTCTTCCTTTGTCCACCTTGCCTTCTTCCTCCTTGAACTTTTCCTTGCAAGATGGTTTTGGCCAGACCAGATAAACAAGAAATATAGCCGATGTAGTTTGTGTCTCTTTGCAATTGTCAGATCTTTGTGTGATCCAGCTGCTTGTTGGATCTTGGCATGGACTTCCTCTTTGGCAACATGGTTTTTGTATGAGGTGTTTAGTATCTTACAGTAGCACTTCATTTCCATGGTTTGTATTCTTCTTTGGAGCTCTGCTGTGAGGGTTCGTAGTTCACCAGCACACAGAAAGATGAAGGTGGCAAGGGAGTGTATCTTGGAGCTGAAAGAAATACTCTTGATAATCCAAACTGGTTTCAGCATTATCAATTCTGCTGTCTGTGCTATCAAGTTTGAAACCCCCATCAGTTCTAACTGAGTCCAGGTATTTGATATGTGCATTGAAGGCTCTGGTGTTTGTCATCAGCCTGGTCTTTTCGGCACTCATCTCCGTGCTGTAGCATGTGGAGGCTTTGTAAAAAAATATTAAAAAAAAAAAAAAATCTCAACTAAATTTTCCACTTCTTCTTCCTCTCCTGCTAAGCCATCAATGTCATCAACAAAGCGGAGGTTGGTGATTTTTCTACCTCCAATGCTGACTGTGCCTTCGTGATCTAAGGCGTCTCATGATCCTTTCCAGAAATATGTTGAAGAGGGTGGGTGAGAGTAGACATCCCTGTGGGACTCGACTGTTGTTCCTATGCTGTTGTTGAAGAGGGCGACGCTAGTGACCCTGTTATATATGACTTGGACAAGGTTTTTATTGATGTTGTACTTCTTCATGGTTACCCACAAAGCTGCATGCCAAACCCTGTCAAAGGCCTTCATCAAGTCTTCTAGTGGGGCAACACTATAAAGACTCCTGATATGACCTTAGATGTTGCCAGGACATAAAACCTCAACAAACATCCTTGTTCTCTCCCTTCTCTCTTTTTCGTTGTCTCTCTTTCCCTTATGCTCATCAGACTGGCCAGACCCTTGACCAAGCACCATAACGTGGATCCTGTACCCTCCCTCAGGGATGAAAGATCTCCGCGGTTCCGCGGATTTCCGGGATTTGTCAATCCCGCAGCACCATCAGCATATACTAATATGTGGTGCAGACTGCTCCAAGCGCCGCAGCACTATCAGCGTACACTACTAATACAGGCTTTAAACGGCGCAGCGCTATCAGCGTATACCAATATATATGAAACCCGACATCCGGGAATTTTCCGCGATTCCCTGACAGTGCTAAACCTCTGGGAGAATATCCGCTTTTCTGCTTTTTTTTCCCGGAGATCACTTTCATCCCTGCTCCCTCCTCGTTCCTCCTCACCACACTCAACTGTCCACCTCTGCTACAAAGGCAACTAACCACCCATCTGTATATTAGGTACCAGACCAGATTGAGTATAGGGACTTGTAAAAGGTGGCTCCACCACGACCCCTCGCATACCTCACCCATGATAATAGCACAGTTTATACAGCAACCCACACCTTAGCCCGTAATACTGAACTTACCCCTGATAGCTACCCCAATGACACACTAAACCTCCATCTTAATCTATGAATATGTCCTACCTATCTACAATGTAATGTACATAGCTGTGACCAGTGCCTCAGCTGTGAAAAAAAAGTTTGTTCTGATGAATAAACTGTTTACCAAAAGAAATCACCATAATAATATACGTAATACTAAAGTGGTATTCCTAACCATGTTATGGCCATTGCAGCGCTGTGCTTCAAAGACACCTCAAAAAGCGAACAAAGCGCCATCTTGTTGGGCGGGCCATTTAGGTAGGCTTTCCGCAGGTCAGTTAAACATGACAAAATAGGGGCCGTTGTGCCAATGTACGAAGTTGTGTGTTATTATGTATGGTTAATGTTGATAACTAGTCCAGTTGTAAGTTAAGGGCCAGAATAGTGTTGCAGGAGTGAGACATTTCTGGTTTTCAGCGGATTTTAGATTTGTTTCATTGATCATATGGGTCATTTCCCCTCATGCACTTAGCACTGTCAGAGCAAACAAATTTAACTGAAGTCGGCCCCCTCTTTCCCTCCCCCCCCCCCCCTCATACACTGTCAAAGCATCACAAACAAAGTTAACTGAAGTGACCTCTTCCCCCCCCCCCCCCCCCCGCCATATACACTTAGCACTGTCAGAGCATTGCAAACAAATTCAACTGAAGTCGCGCCCCCCCCCCCCCAATACATTTAGCACTGTCAGAGCATCGCAAACAAATTTAACTGAAGTCGGCCCAATCTTTGGTTGAAGAATAATCTTCTGGTGGGGTGGTTGTAGAAGCTGGGGGATGTCTTCACAATGATTAAACGCCGAGTCGTTGGGGCGGTCCAGAATCTCCGGTCCGGCGGTAGCACAGCACTTGTATCCAGCAGACAGCAGCAAGGGTTTCCGAGGAAGGGCGGGTAAAGATGGGTCCAGCGGCTCCAGCAATGAGAAGAAAGCGAGAGAAACCTAAAGGTAAAGTGCCCCACCCAAGCACACAACTCCCTTGGTCAGGGGGAGAAGTATGCCTGGGAGGGGAAAAAAGGGTAGAGTCTAGGAAAGAGAAATGAGGAGAGTTGAGTCAAAGGACCGTGCCTATTTGCTGGATGGCGACCATCCAGCGAGCCAAAGACACGGCCAGAGTAAGGGTAGAAAGTGAAATGCTGGTGGGCTCCCCTCCTTGAACTCTTTTCAGACATATCAAGGAGGAAGGAGCAAGGCCAGCGGAGAGGAGAAAGAGAGAGGTGTGGACGAAGTGCGGTCCGGATAGCAAGTGTGCCTAGATCCACCAGGGTTTCACTCTTATTTATATTGCTGTGACGGCTTAGTCTGTTAGTGTCGCCTACAGCCACCAGGGTTACACTCTTATTTATGTTGCCGAGATGGCCCGGCCTATTAGTGTCGCCTACACTCTTATTTATGTTCCCATGGTGGCTCAGTCTGTTAGTGTTGCCTTAGCCACCAGAGTTACACTCCTCCAGTTATTGGCACTGAGGGGTCATTACATGGTCCTATAGGGGGCCTACACCTCCTCCACAAAGTAGTGCGATTCAAATTTCAGTACAGAACTTGATGGTGGTGCGCCTCCTTGTTGGAGCTCCGTCGTACACATCACGTGACCTTGTTGTTGCTACCTGCAGGGACTGTTCGCACGCAGACGGATGTTGCTGATGACGGAGGGGCCGCACCTATACTACGTCGACCCCCACTACATGGTCCTGAAGGGCCAGATACCCTGGTGAGGCAGTTCTTTCAGCCTCCAGTCACCGCCTCCACATTCACTGTGGGTCTAACCATCAATCCTTACAGCAGTCGAACATTGGGACGCAGTTCTCTCAGCCTTCAGTCACACATTCACAAACCACCAAAGTCTGTGGCTCTAATCACCAATCTTACAACAGTCGAACAGGGGCACGCAGTTCTCTCAGCATTCACTCACACATTCACTGCGGCTCTAACCACCAATCTTGCAACAGTCGAACAGGGGCGCCCAGTTCTCTCAGCATTCACTCACACATTCACTGCAGCTCTAACTACCAATCTTGCAACAGTCGAACAGGGGCGCCCAGTTCTCTCAGCATTCACTCACACATTCACTACAGCTCTAACCACCAATCTTGCAACAGTCGAACAGGGGCGCCCAGTTCTCTCAGCATTCACTCACACATTCACTACAGCTCTAACCACCAATCTTGCAACAGTCGAACAGGGGCGCCAGTTCTCTCAGCATTCACTCACACATTCACTACAGCTCTAACCACCAATCTTACAACAGTCGAACAGGGGCGCCCAGTTCTCTCAGCATTCACTCACACATTCACTACAGCTCTAACCACCAATCTTACAACAGTCGAACAGGGGCACGCAGTTCTCTCAGCATTCACTCACACATTCACTACAGCTCTAACCACCAATCTTACAACAGTCGAACAGGGGCGCCCAGTTCTCTCAGCATTCACTCACACATTCACTACAGCTCTAACCACCAATCTTACAACAGTCGAACAGGGGAACGCAGTTCTCTCAGCATTCACTCACACATTCACTGCGGCTCTAACCACCAATCTTACAACAGTCGAACAGGGGCGCCCAGTTCTCTCAGCATCCACTCACACATTCACTGCGGCTCTAACCACCAATCTTACAACAGTCGAACAGGGGCACGCAGTTCTCTCAGCATTCACTCACACATTCACTGCGGCTCTAACCACCAATCTTACAACAGTCGAACAGGGGCACGCAGTTCTCTCAGCATTCACTCACACATTCACAACAGCTCTAACCACCAATCTTACAACAGTCGAACAGGGGGCACACAGTTCTCTCAGCCTCCAGTCACACATTCACAAACCACCGAAGTCTGTGGGTCTAATCACCAATTCTTACAGTATCACCAGTTTCTATTTATAAAGTGTGTTGGTGCTACGCAAACACTTCAATTTAAATGTTCTTTTTTGGGGACAAAAATAGTACATTATTACCAATATAACCATTCAATATCTATTTGGATAAACATTCATATGTTTAGAAATGAAGTTCATAATATTAAATAGAATGTTCATCAAAATTGGTGGTTAAAATATGCTGAAAACCGTATGCTTTGTTCAGATATGCCCGTAGTCGTGATTTTATTAATAAAACTAGTGTTTGTAGGCAAAATGTGGTGCTTGACAGGTATGCCCCCACCCACAATTCAGGATTTCTACATTAAAAAAAGATCTCCTTTTTTCTTCTTTTAGTATGGAGTGGATTTCTAAGTTGTTTCACCTGAGTAACAGGTCTGTAATTGAATGTCACATTGTCTATATAAAGGTAATTAACTGCTGGTTGTTTGATTATTCAGGTCTAAGGACTTAAAACCTGAGGCAAAGAATTTCAAGATTTTCTTTGTACACACGGTAAGTGCTTCCTTCTTTCTGTTGACTGATTAGGATGGGTGGACAGCGTGTTGGAATGTTGCACCCTAATTGTTCTGGAATGTTCGTCTATAGTAACAAACCATGCTGGCTGTGATTCCGTAATGTCCACATCCAGAGACTGCTGCACTCTCATCGACGTTACACTGCTGTGTATAACTTACAGCGTCATCAAAGGCCAGTTGCTCTCATACAATGTCAATGTCGTGTGGGAGGTTAACAATCTTGGGTCGGTAAAAGTGTAGGCTTAGGCTTTCTCTCGAATAACTGTCTAATGGTGAAAACAAGACTATTCAGACTTATCCATGATAGGCAGTATAAATCTTCACGAAAAAAGAAATAAACACCAACGAAATGTTCAGTTGGTTATAATAGGCGACGTAATGTGATAAACAAAATTTTAAAAACTAAGCAACTTGAAGTGTGTAACTGTGGAAGCGCAACAAAGTGACTTGAATGCCATAGTGGTTGCCTCCACAAGAACTAGGAGGACTAGTTACTCTCACAGCACCATCTGTGGCGGCTGCTAAGCAACCCATTAGAAAGTATTGGAAGGCGGGGTTATGGAAATAACCACATGATTTTTGCAATCTAATGTGCTAAATATGTTATCTATCATAGTCTGCTACTTTTGGGGTAAAAAGTTGATGATGTCATGTAGATTAATAGACTTTAAAAGTCGACTCGACAGCTTTCTGTGGCTGCCATCTTGAATAATATTTTTGAATTATATCCCAATTTCTCAATTTTATGATTCCCTCTAATAGGTGGCACTGTGAATGGGCTATGTGTGGATGCCTGTTTTTAAAGCGAGTTGTATTAATGACAACATACACCTGCCCTGTGTTTCAGCCGAACCGGACCTACTACCTGGAGGACCCTGAGGGCAACGCCCTGCGGTGGTGCAAGAAAATGGAGGAGGTGTGGAACCACTACTACGGGGACGACACGTGAACACGTCATATTGTAGGCAACGCACAGCACTGCGGTCCAACACAACGCTACCATTTCCAGCTTCCCCAACTACAATGTCATCCCCGACCCACAAGGTCATCCCCCAACTACAAAGTCATCCTTCAACTACAAGGTCATCCCCCCCAGCCACAAGGTCATCCCGCAACTACATGGTCATCCCCAAGCCACATGGTCATCCCCAAGCGACACGCTCATCCTTCAGCTACAAGGTCGTCTCCCGCCGTAAGGTCATCCCACAACTACAAGGTCATCTCCCAGCTGCAGGGTCATCTCCTAACTACAAGGTCACCCCCCCAGTGACAAATGTCATCCCACAATTACAAAGTCATCTCCCAGCCGCAAGGTCATCCATCCCCCAGCGACAAACTCATCCCCCAACTGCAAGGTCATCCCGCACCCACGGCCGCCTGGTAGTGTGAGGGCAGCAAGGTTCACCTGTTGTTAATGATATCAGTCAATCAAATTGTTTTAGGAATTCTTTTTGCGGGTAATGTGAAGTGATTACTTAACCTCTGACTAATATATGCGCACCCTGACATGAGTGAGTTCCCCCAATAATGTGTGAATGAATGTAGAATTTAACAACGTGAACCGGGTGGTTGAAAGGAGGCGCATACTTTTGTAGATATTCCCTTCGATGAGTTCATTAGTGTCGTGATCACCACTTGTGGGAGTCCTTGTGGGGTAAGCGGTAGCACACAGGGTCGGAGGAAGGCAGTGCTTAATTTTGGGCGACTGAGGAGATGCGCAAAAAAAATAAAATAGAGAGATACATAGACGAAAAGTATATACATAATTATATCTAGGTTATAAAATGTTCATTTAATTTGCATAATTTATTTAGTTATTTAGCCGTTTGCTAGGTGTGTTTGTGCGTGTTCAGAGGACCAGGCTGGTGGCTGGTGTGTGCGCTGGTGTCCTGGTTGTGGCTGGCGTGTATGTCCGGTGATGACTGGTGCGCTGGTTGTGGCTGGTGTGATGACTGGTGCGCTGGTTATGGCTGGTGTGTACACTGGTTGTGGTGGCATGTACGTCCGTGCTGGCGTGTACGTCCGGTGGCGACTGGTGCACTAGTTGTGGCTGACGTCTACGTCCGGTGATGACTGGTGCGCTGGTTGTGGCTGGCATGATGACTGGTGCACTGGTTGTGGCTGGCGTGTACATCCGGTGACGACTGGTGTGCTGGTTGTGGCTGGCGTGATGACTGGTGCACTGGTTGTGGCTGGCGTGTACGTCCGGTGGCGACTGGTGCACTGGTTGTGGCTGGCGTGTACGTCTGGTGATGACTGGTGTGCTGGTTGTGGCTGGCGTGATGACTGGTGCACTGGTTGTGGCTGGTGTGTACACTGGTGACAACTGGTGCAATGGTTGTGGCTGGCGTGTACGTCCAGTGACGACTGGTGCGCCGGTTGTGGCTGGCGTGACGACTGGTCTGCTGGTTATGCTGCCTCAGTTGGGCGCTGCCACCTGTCGGAGCGTGGAGCATCTAGTGCTTGACTGGTGAATGGTAAAAGGCGTGCAGCTTGTGTGGGATTATAAGGGTACGAGCTAGGACTAAGTGTGTCACCCACTGTTTGTTGTGTGTGGCAACACTTAGAGCGGAAACCCTCCCGGTGCGAGTGGAACCCCACCCACTCCTGTGTGTGTGTGTGTGCGTGCGTGTGGTATACATGCTAAGAGGATTTGCGGCATTTACTGTTTGATTCAATGTCCTACTGTTGATGGTGTGTGTGTATGTATACATGGTACAGAGATCAGGGATGAAAGATCTCCGCGATTTCGCGGATTTCCGGGATTTTTCCTGTAGCTATAAGTGTATACTAAACCGGTGCTTAAACGCCGCAGCACTATAAGTGTATGCTAATATGTTGTTTTACGCTGCAGCACCATCAACGTATACTAATGTGTGGTGCAGACGCCGCACCACGATCAGGGTATACTACTAATATGTGCTTCAAACGTATTTGTATGAAACCCAACTTCCGGGAATTTTCCGCGATTCCCTGACAATGCTAAGTCTATGGGAGAATATCAGCATTTCCGCTTTTTTTCCCGGAGACCACTTTCATCCCTGAGAGATTTAATGTTTGATTCAACGTCCTAATGGTAACGGGGTGTGTGTGTATGGGTTTTCTTTGTTTTTTTTACTATTTGATTCAATGTCCTACTGCCAGTAGTCCTGGTGATGGTCCCCTAACGGCATACTCCACAATTTACCCGTATTTATTGGTGTCTTTTTATCCGAGAAGAGAAAGAAAGCGTGGTGCAGAGAAGAAAGGCATGTTTTGTTATAAAGTTGACTTGATTTAATGGATGTATATGGCAGAGGTGGCATTGTTTATGTTGTTATATAGTGTTCATATTATTTACCAAATGTCAATCACTGCTAACCAGTCTGGCGGCACTTTGTGGCTAATCGATAAGTGACGTCTAATCTGGTCTATTTCCCTCTGCCCCTCCATATTGTTAAATATTGTGACAGAAGTTGTGCACATCATTTCCTCCACCCTCCCGCCTGCGTTTCTCTGGAATATTTAGCGCCTACATATAGCGGGTTGGCAGGCTGTGTGTGTGTGTGACGGTCTCACTAAGTTGTTTGGTGATTGTGATGACGTTCTAACGCTCTTAGCGTCTGTTAGTACTGAAGGTTCACTCATAGAGACCGCACAATAATGTCACTCACAGTCACACTTTCATGGTCATACAAGCACTACTTCTACACACAGGCCCCACAATGTCACACAGGTACTACTTCTACACACAGGCCACACAATGTCACCCAGTCACACCTTCATGGTCATACAAGCACTACTTCTACACACAGGCTGCACAATGTCACCCAGTCACACCTTCATGGGCATACAAGCACTACTTCTACACACAGGCCCCACAATGTCACACAGGTTTTCTACACACAGGCCACACAATGTCACCCAGTCACCTCGCATACAAGTACTACTTCTACACACAGGCCACACAATGTCACCCAGTCACACCTTCATGGTCATACAAGCACTACTTCTACACACAGGCTGCACAATGTCACCCAGTCACACCTTCATGGGCATACAAGCACTACTTCTACACACAGGCCCCACAATGTCACACAGGTACTACTTCTACACACAGGCCACACAATGTCACCCAGTCACACCTTCATGGTCATACAAGCACTACTTCTACACACAGGCTGCACAATGTCACCCAGTCACACCTTCATGGGCATACAAGCACTACTTCTACACACAGGCTGCACAATGTCACCCAGTCACACCTTCATGGGCATACAAGCACTACTTCTACACACAGGCCACACAATGTCACCCAGTCACACCTTCATGGTCATACAAGCACTACTTCTACACACAGGCCACACAATGTCACCCCAGTCACACCTTCATGGGCATACAAGCACTACTTCTACACACAGGCCCACCAATGTCATACAAGCACTACTTCTACACACAGGCCACACAATGTCACCCAGTCACACCTTCATGGTCATACAAGCACTACTTCTACACAAGGCCCACAATGTCACACAGGTACTACTTCTACACACAGGCCACACAATGTCACCAGTCACACCTTCATGGTCATACAAGCACTACTTCTACACACAGGCCACACAATGTCACCCAGTCACACCTTCATGGTCATACAAGCACTACTTCTACACACAGGCCACACAATGTCACACAGGTACTACTTCTACACACAGGCCACACAATGTCACCCAGTCACACCTTCATGGTCATACAAGCACTACTTCTACACACAGGCCCACCAAGCACACAGGTACTACTTCTACACACAGGCTGCACAATGTCACCCAGTCACACCTTCATGGGCATACAAGCACTACTTCTACACACAGGCCACACAATGTCACCCAGCCACACCTTCATGGGCATACAAGCACTACTTCTACACACAGGCCACACAATGTCACCCACAGTCACACCTTCATGGTCATACAAGCACTACTTCTACACACAGGCCACACAATGTCACACAAGTACTACTACACACAGGCCGCATGATGTCACCCACAGTCACCTTCATGGTCATACAAGCACTACTTCTACACACAGGCCACACAATGTCACACAGGTACTACTTCTACACACAGGCCACACAATGTCACCCAGTCACACCTTCATGGTCATACAAGCACTACTTCTACACACAGGCCACACAATGTCACACAGGTACTACTTCTACACACAGGCCACACAATGTCACCCAGTCACACCTTCATGGTCATACAAGCACTACTTCTACACACAGGCCACACAATGTCACCCAGTCACACCTTCATGGTCATACAAGCACTACTTCTACACACAGGCCACACAATGTCACCCACAGTCACACCTTCATGGTCATACAAGCACTACTTCTACACACAGGCCACACAATGTCACCCACAGTCACACCTTCATGGTCATACAAGCACTACTTCTACACACAGGCCACACAATGTCACCCACAGTCACACCTTCATGGTCATACAAGCACTACTTCTACACACAGGCCACACAATGTCACCCACAGTCACACCTTCATGGTCATACAAGCACTACTTCTACACACAGGCCACACAATGTCACACAGTCACACCTTCATGGTCATACAAGCACTACTTCTACACAAGGCCACACAATGTCACCCACAGTCACACCTTCATGGTCATACAAGCACTACTTCTACACACAGGCCACACAATGTCACCCAGTCACACCTTCATGGTCATACAAGCACTACTTCTACACACAGGCCACACAATGTCACCCACAGTCACACCTTCATGGTCATACAAGCACTACTTCTACACACAGCCCACAATGTCAACCACAGTCACACCTTCATGGTCATACAAGCACTACTTCTAACACAGGCCAACAATTCACACAGACTACTTCTACACACAGGCCACACAATGTCACCCAGTCACACCTTCATGGTCATACAAGCACTACTTCTACACACAGGCCACACAATGTCACCCAGTCACACCTTCATGGTCATACAAGTACTACTTCTACACACAGGACAAGTCAACAAGCACTACTTCTACACACAGGCCACACAATGTCACCCACGTCACACCTTCATGGTCATACAAGCACTACTTCTCACACAGGCCACACAATGTCACCACAGTCACACCTTCATGGTCATACAAGCACTACTTCTACACACGGCCACACAATGTCACCCAGTCACACCTTCATGTCATACAAGCACTACTTCTACACACAGGCCACACAATGTCACCCACAGTCACACCTTCATGGTCATACAAGCACTACTTCAACACACAGGCACACAATGTCACCCACAGTCACACCTTCATGGTCATACAAGCACTACTTCTACACACAGGCCCCACAATGTCATACAAGCACTACTTCTACACACAGGCCACACAATGTCACCCAGTCACACCTTCATGGTCATACAAGCACTACTTCTACACACAGGCCACACAATGTCACCCACAGTCACACCTTCATGGTCATACAAGCACTACTTCTACACACAGGCCACACAATGTCACCCAGTCACACCTTCATGGTCATACAAGCACTACTTCTACACACAGGCCACACAATGTCACCCAGTCACACCTTCATGGTCATACAAGCACTACTTCTACACACAGGCCACACAATGTCACACAGTCACACCTTCATGGTCATACAACACTACTTCTACACACAGGCCACACAATGTACCCAGTCACACCTTCATGGTCATACAAGCACTACTTCTACACACAGGCCACACAATGTCACCCACAGTCACACCTTCATGGTCATACAAGCAACTTCTACACACAGGCCACCAACCCAGTCACACCTTCATGGTCATACAAGCACTACTTCTACACACAGGCCACACAATGTCACCCCAGTCACACCTTCATGGTCATACAAGCACTACTTCTACACACAGGCCACACAATGTCACTCACAGTCACACCTTCATGGTCATACAAGCACTATTCTACACACAGGCCACACAGTCACCCAGTCACACCTTCATGGTCATACAAGCACTACTTCTACACACAGGCCACACAATGTCACCCACAGTCACACCTTCATGGTCATACAAGCACTACTTCTACACACAGGCTGCACAATGTCACTCACAGTCACACCTTCATGGTCATACAAGCACTACTTCTACACACAGGCCACACAATGTCACTCACAGTCACACCTTCATGGTCATACAAGCACTACTTCAACACACAGGCCACACAATGTCACCCAGTCACACCTTCATGGTCATACAAGTACTACTTCAACACACAGGCCACACAATGTCACCCTCAGTCACACCTTCATGGTCATACAAGCACTACTTCTACACACAGGCCACACAATGTCACACAAGCACTACTTCTACACACAGGCCACACAATGTCACCCACAGTCACACCTTCATGGTCATACAAGCACTACTTCTACACACAGGCCACACAATGTCACTCACAGTCACACCTTCATGGTCATACAAGCACTACTTCTACACACAGGCCACACAATGTCACTCACAGTCACACCTTCATGGTCATACAAGCACTACTTCTAACACAGGCCACACAATGTCACCCAGTCACACCTTCATGGTCATACAAGCACTACTTCACACACAGGCCACACAATGTCACCCTCAGTCACACCTTCATGGTCATACAAGCACTACTTCTACACACAGGCCACACAATGTCACCCACAGTCACACCTTCATGGTCATACAGCTATACTTACACACAGGCCACACAATGTCACCCAAGTCACACCTTCATGGTCATACAAGACTACTTTACACACAGGCCACACAATGTCACCCACAGTCACACCTTCATGGTCTACAAGCACTACTTCAAACGCCACACAATGTCACCCAGTCACACTTCATGGTCATACAAGCACTACTTCTACACACAGGCCACACAATGTCACCCACAGTCACACCTTCATGGTCATACAAGCACTACTTCTACACACAGGCCACACAATGTCACCCAGTCACACCTTCATGGTCATACAAGCACTATTTCTACACACAGGCCACACAATGTCACACAAGTACTACTTCTACACACAGGCCGCATGATGTCACCCACAGTCACCTTCATGGGCATACAAGCACTACTTCTACACACAGGCCACACAATGTCACCCACAGTCACACTTTCATGGGCATACAAGCACTATTTCTACACACAGGCCACACAATGTCACACAAGTACTACTTCTACACACAGGCCGCATGATGTCACCCACAGTCACCTTCATGGTCATACAAGCACTACTTCTACACACAGGCCACACAATGTCACACAAGTACTACTTCTACACACAGGCTGCACGATGTCACCCACAGTCACACCTTCATGGTCATACAAGCACTACTTCTACACACAGGCCACACAATATCACCCACAGTCACACCTTCATGGTCATACAAGCACTACTTCTACACACAGGCCACACAATGTCACCCACAGTCACACCTTCATGGTCATACAAGCACTACTTCTACACACAGGCCACACAATGTCACCCAGTCACACCTTCATGGGCATACAATCACTACTTCTACACACAGGCCACACAATGTCACCCAGTCACATCCACCCAAGCACTACTTCTACACACAGGCCACACAATGTCACCCAGTCACATCCACCCAAGCACTACTTCTACACACAGGCCGCACAATGTCAAATCTGAAATGAAAGGTTCACTGCGCATAGAAGGTGGAAGGCGATTCCTGCAACACACCTGGGCCGTCAGTCACGTGGTGTGGCACTGCTTAAACCATTCACACTGCACCCTCCTTAACATAGACGCTCCCATCCATTTACTGTATTAATCGGTCACCGCCAATGAACTCTCATTGAAACCAAGGACTAGATTCCCAGGGATGCCAGTCTTCCACTAATTAATGGAATTCCAATAATTTCCAAATTTCTCCTTTTTTCATTTAACAATTTTGTATTAATGTTTTAGACAATTTGGGATGACTTAGAATTTTTTTTATTTTCCAATTTCCATGCATATCCATTATTACCGATTTCTTTCAGCTTTTTTTCAAATTCGATTTTTCTATACTTTTTAGATAATTTGGGACGTTTAAAAAGAATTTCATTTTTTTATTTTCCAGTAGGTGGCGCCACCTAGCGGGTACTGCCCGCAACACTTTTCGTGTTTTCCACTAATTTCATCAACCCCAACTGACATCCCTGGATTCAACTGTCTCCCTCCCTGAAGTGTAACCGTGGACTTATTGTTTGCAGCTTCCTGTTATGGCAATTGCAACTAGGAGCCATCTTGAAACTTGGGTTAGAAATTTCGCTTGTTGCGGCATTTAACCCATTGAGGAAACCACCTACATTGGTGTATCCTGTAGCAAGATGCCACCTACATTGTATCCCCTAGTGGGACACTACCTACATTGATGTATCCCCGCACAGCAGGACACTGTCTACATTGGTGTATCCCCACAACAGGACACCACCTACATTGGTGTATCCTGTAGCAGGATGCCACCTACATTGATGTGTCCCCACAGCAGTACACCACCTACATTGGTGTATCCTCGCAGCAGGATGCCACCTACATTGGTTATCCTGTAGCAGGATGCCACCTACATTGATGTATCCTGTAGCAGGACACCACCTGCAGTGATGTATCGCCACACAACCGGACACCACCTACATTGCTGAATCACAACAGGAGACCACCTACATTGGTGTATCGCCACAACAGGACACCACCTACATTGGTGTATTGTTGTAACAGGATGCCACCTACATTGGTGTATCGCCACAACAGGACACCACCTACATTGGTGTATTGTTGTAACAGGATGCCACCTACATTGGTGTATCACCACAAAAGGACACCACCTACATTGGTGTATTGCTGTAACAGGATGCCACCTACATTGATGTATCCTGTAGCAGGACACCACCTACAGTGATGTATCGCCACACAACCGGACACCACCTACATTGCTGAATCACAACAGCACACCACCTATATTGGTGTATTGCCACAACAGGACACCACCTGCATTGGTGTATTGCTGTAACATGATGCCACCTACATTTGTGAATAACCACTAGGATTCTGCCTGTGTATATGTGTGCTGCATGTCCAGATTACAAGCAAAAACTTGTACTTGTTTGTCAACCTCCAACTTTGCTGTCCATTTGGGTTCCCTGAAGAGTGTGGTGGAAGCATGTCATCATTGAGGCCACGTAGAACAGATAGGTGGCTGAATGGGTTCAAATCATTGTGTGGTGGAAGCATGTCGCCACTGAGGTAGTCAGTATATAGGTGGTGCTGTGAATGGCTTCAAATGTGGACAGGTCATTGTGCGATGGAAGCATGCCGCCACTCAGGTAGTCAGTATATAGGTGGTGCTGTGAATGGCTTCAAATGTGGACAGGTCATTGTGCGATGGAAGCATGCCGCCAC